>JBBPLE010000094.1:0-82135 GCA_038089675.1 Boletales sp. KT-2023b
CGCTGCAGCATATGCCAGCGTGACATCCAAGAAAGGAAAGGTCAGTTGGTATCCTCCGGTGGCTGAGTACAGCCGAAGTTCAAGCAGGTAGCCGAAAGTCGTTAAGTCAAACTAAACTGGGCCTAAGACTTTCTAATCATTTTCTTCACAATTTGTTCAATGATAACATAGTTTCCTGCACCCAGTGAAGCAAGTGTCGTACGAAGGTTAACCGAATCTCCAAATATAGTAACGTAGTGAAAGTGTACGAAATAAAACTAATGAAATTCCCAATAGACGGGCTGTTCTGCAAGAGGGTCGTCGTCGTCGTCGTCGTCGTCGTCGTCGTCGTTGGTAGTTCCTACGACCTCGACACGAATTCCACCGCACATACCAACCATTGGCTGCGCCCAACCGGCCGCGCACGCGCAGCCCGTCACTGCCTCCACCGCGAACTCAAAAAGACGGCGCCACACCAGACGGTGACACCCCCAGGACGACACCTCCACAGCTGCTCACCCAAACCCTCGCCTCCAACGCTGCCGTCGAAGAGAACTGAGAAAAACGACCCGAAGCATAGAAAGACCAAGTGGCGTCACTATCCCCGAAACGCAATCGGCGCACCATCACGCCAGCCAAGGGCTCGTGCAGGTGTGTCGTGTTTTTCGATTACCGTACCTCTCTTGTCGGCGAGACGATCGATCGTTGCTATGTACCTAGGATCTGTTTTATGTCAAGGACCGATGGTAACACGTTCCTTTTGTTCTCATGTGCCGAGCATAGGATTGATTTTATACAGCGCCTCCTAGTGCCATGACTTCGTTTTCGATGTCGCCGAACTCTACTCCGTTCGAGATCAACCATCCGTGCCAACTCGCCCGGCTACTGGCAGCACCCAACTTCATCCTATCACTATTCATATGTACGGGGTTGTGTCGTGAGCGCCATCTATCCATACGAATCCGACAGGAACTCATTCCCCTTGGTGCCAACTGACGGACTAGCGGCAGAACAGCTGAGAGATAGATAGATAGCTCATTGCACTTGACCTATTGGAGCGTCATATGCAAAAGCATGCACAGAAATTGACGGATGTTAGCACCCGACCACAAGGATGCCATGTCTCGGCACGGTTGCCGTGCCCCGGCAATTGTGCCGAGACATGGTTCCTGCCTCGATACCTCACCTGGAGCTCAGCGGCAAGTGACATAGGGAAGAGAGTCAGGACCCGCGGGGACCAGACGAGTTCGGAGGGATCTTGAACGTGAGGGCTTGCTGGAACTCGACGAACACGGGGTGCTTATATACGGTTTCTCGATGTCGGCTCGAATCGGACAACGGGATTCTCATCCGAGGGCATGCTGGTCGATATGCCCACCGTATTTCCCGATCGTGGCGCGAAAAGGCATATTCTGAAGCCGATTTCCGTTCATGGTCGGGTCTGGCCTTCCTCAGCGCTCAAAAAAGCTAAAAATCAGCCATGCCTGGATGATTGAGCAAACCATTCGCTCCGGCAGTTCCTTCAAGGAGTGCGAATTAGATAGGTTCCAGAAGACTAAATCTCCCATGGTGACGAGGTTTCTGTAATTGGGAGATAAAGAAAGAAGATACCAGCAAGGGTTCACAAGGATGTAGGAATCGAATCGGAGGAGATTGCGTGTCAGCCGAACGGGAATCGCGATTGCCTAGTACTTGCTGATGCGTACGGATTGGTCCTCGTTCGCTCCTCCGACCAGAGCTGTGTGACCCGGTATTGGGTCGAGGAGATCTTTCTGGATACTCTCGTCCCCAAAGCCACCGCGGGTTGGCGAACTCGAAGATCAACTCTTGGTGAAAATTTGTTTACCGTAGGGTCTGACTGAGTAGTGCAGAGTCCATGCTAGGTTGCGATTCCAAGCGTCGCTTGCGGGGTACTAAACAAATCAGCTTTGGCATCGTAAAAATAAACATTCGGAACTTACGTTTGGAATCATGATGACGCGGCCCGGCTAGTCCGATGATGATCGACGATGTACCATAATGTACAAGCTTTACTGGCTGTGCATGCACAGCATCAAACTCACTTACCAGTGACGCTCGATAAGCCCCATTGCCGAAACGTTACTCTCTTGGCCCTCGCTCAGGTGAAAGCTGCTCGATCTGCACGCGTTGCACCTCTCCAAGTCCGTATCTGATCACCCCCTCTTTCTTACTAGACATCAACTCGCATCCAACCATGTCTGGCGCACAGCTTGCACCTCCACAAGGCTGGACAAACGATCCTGCACACCTGCAGTACGATTACCATTGGCGGGGTTGCGACGGCGACACCAAAGAAATACTCCAGAAAGAGTACGGGATATCAGACCCGCAGCCGCTCATCACCCGCGAACCCAAGTTTGGCGACGTCCTGTTCGTGTTCCAGAGCAAAGAGGGCGAGGAGACGAAGCACTACGTCTGGAACGAGATAGAGAGCGACGTGTGCGAGATCAAGTCTCCGACGAGCACGCAGGAGATTTACGACGCGATAAACGAGAGAGAGGGTTATCTGAGCGGTTTGGAGTTCGAGACGATGGTTGCCTTGCCAGCCCCCGATGGGGAATGATCGATGAGCGGTAGATTGAGCGAATACAATCTTGTACCTGTACGCGTCGAAAATGGAAAAGGGTTCGACGACTGCAGGGCTCCAGCACGAGTGGTCGCAAGATTTGGATGCGATGAGGTGTTCAACTTCTCATTCAGACTAGTCTTTACAAAAAAAAACCCTAACCGTAGCGGACAACGTTTCATCATCCAATGTCATCCGACGCGCGGCCGACCGGGGCCGTCAACCCTACCGCGGACTCGGACAGATCCCGCTGTCTCTCCCGCACGCCTCGTCTCGCCCCTCCCAATCGCACCCGCCGGACCTCCACCATACGCTCACTGGTCCCACCATCGCACCCATCCTCTTCTCCCTGAACACCCTCGTGCTGGAACTTGGTCCAAAAGCTCGTGATGGACGAAGGCGACGTCCCCAAGAACGTCGGCCGCCACGTACGCCGCACCGGCGTCGGCGCACGCACCACGACCGGTCTCTTCTTCCTCGGCCGCGCGTCGATCTCGACCCAATCGCTGTCGCTCGGGGAGAGCGGCGGGAAGACGACCTCGGGCATGGTGCACGCGCGCGCGCGCAACGGATCGTGCGCCCCCGGGAACCCGATCCCAAGACCGACCAGCGCCGCGCCCCGTCCTGCGCTCGGTCGCCGTCGCAGCTCGAAGCACTCTGCCTGCACGGCGGGCGACGCCGCCGTCGAAAACAGCCCCAGCGCGGCGCGCGGCGGCGGGGTGTGTCCAAGCCTGTCCACGGACATGTCGCCCACGCTCGACCGTCGTGTGGCGAGCATGCTCGCAACGCGTCTGTGTTGGCGGGTGTCGGCGCGCACGAACGTGGGTCGTCGACAGGGTCGTTTGGCGGTGCCTGCACCACCCGCACGGGGGGCGGCTCGATGCCCGCTGGCTTCTCCTTCTCCTTCCGCGTCTCCGTCCGCTTCGTAGCCCGCTTCGTCGCCCGCGACGAACTCCGTGAATGCACGATGGTGGACCCCCTTGGGTGCTCTCGGTCGCATCGGTACTTCGCTCTCCAACGTCAGCGTCGCGAGTCGCCTCGAAGCGTCGAGGATATCTCTCGGCGTGTGCACCTTGGCCTGTTGCGACGTCGGAGACGGGGGCGGCGTGAGGTCCGTGTGGAGGTCCGATGCGTCCGACGAGACGAGGGTGGTTGTCGATTCTAGACCGGACATCGCATAGAGGCCAGCTATGCTAGAGTACTCTTCAGAGGACGAGGTCGACATGGTGATAGAGGAAGAAGGTGGAATGGAGGTGATGGAGGCGAACGCCGATCTTTATGTTCCACTGATGACATCGATTCAGACTGAAACAGCCAGGCTCGCACGCACGTGCGGGGACGGGGATGACCAGTCTGGACGGAAATGACATACAAGGTCGTGTTGTAATACATACCGAACGATATAAATGGCACGGCAAGCTTCGGAGTCCAAGCTTCAAACGTATTCGTGCAACTACATGCTCATCAGTGCTGTGTTGGGTAATTTGAAGGACCAGCTTACGACCAACGTCGATCTGGGTATATATGGTGTACCGCATGGAATCAAGCAACACGGCGTCACCTAGAAAGCGTTGCAAAACCAACTTGTGGGGTAGCAACGTCAAATGCGGAATACACATTCTGCAAAAAGAGATCCCCTATGATCCAGATATTGCGACCTAAGCAGAAAGTAACATGATTAGTTCGACCGCTCCAAGTCAAATCTACACGCATTCGATGAGATCTAAATCCAAACTAACGGTAGCACTGATACGATACGATGGGGAAGATTGCACCGGTCCAAGGTTGAGAGACGAAGGTGGTATCCGAAATGGTGTGCCTCCGAAAGTGAGGACGATGGATAGCGAAGAATCGCATGGGACTGAGCATGATGCTTCATCTGGGCTATCGCGCATACCAAGGCGAGATTGGGACTCACAGGCATAGAAACCATTTCCGAGACTCTGCGCAGCCACACTACGGAGGAGACCCTGTAACGTTGACACGTGCGAAAGGGGACCAACAGTGACGACAGAACCGGTGTCAATGATGGCAGACCCGCCGACCGCCACCGGCAAATCTAGACCGGTCTGGATGTTGTCCATCGTTACCAACGTGAGACGATGAATCGACGATGAGCAAGTGGAGTCTACGGCCATGGGATTGTCCATTTCCACCATCCAGAAACCCTAATCCGGAGACGCGAGCGCTCGCCAGACGCAACTTCGACGCAGCAAGGGTAGACAGGCGAAGCTTCCCGCGAACCGCGCGTCATTCACGCCACCGCCATCGGAATTCGAATCTGAGCCACGAAGCCCGAACGAACATATTGGACTTGTCGCCCGTCCTTGGGCCACCATGTTCGCGAAAAAGGGGAGGATGACCAGAAGACGAGAGGGCCCGAAAGACCATTCCTAGCACAGACTTGGGCGATCGGTATGCAGGGGAGATATTTGGTTGCTGTACGGAAGGGCCGATGAAATGCCTTTTGCGTGTGTCGATACAGTATATGCGTGTGCGCGTCGTCATGAAATACCTACGGGGAGCGCGTTGATGGCGATGGCGATGGTATCTGCGTAGAAATTTCCAACGACACGCGATTCATTGAACGCAGCGCCAGAAAGACGAGGGCTGTAGGAGTGACCATGGCGACCCGCATCACGGCCAGCAGCCGGGCAAGGAGAAGTCGCTGACGTTGAACGACATGAGACGACGGGTCTGCTTCCGAGATCGAACCACCCACCCCTGAGAGGCGGTATTCAAAAACGACTGTAGGAGAGAGTGGGCAAAAGTTGGTTGGGCCCGGGGATACGACAGTCTGGCGCTTGCCATAAAAAAATATTTCGACCATTTCTGGCACTCGGAACCGACCCGAGCGAGCCCACACCAAGGGTGGCCAGGAGCATGATTTAAATGAAGTAAAGTTGACCATATTGGTCCGCTTTTTCGCCGGCCGCGTTCACAAGAGGCGAGCCTCGTGCTCGTGCTCTTTTCAAGATCCTCAACGCCTTGCCACGATCGAAGCTCCTGAAAAAACGACACATGAGGAGGAACGCAGCGACCGGCGCACGACGTACATACCTATGAAGCAGTCGTGCAACGCGTGAGATCAACGGTGCTTCGGGATCGACGCACGCCGTCGTCGTTCGAAAAGCTCCCCGGCGCGTCTGGAAAATTGGGACGGCGGTGCCCATGCGTATGGACAGCAGGCTGGGGGTGTGTGTCGCTCTCACGACCAAAGCGGCCAGCCCACACCGTCCGAGAATGCATGCGAACGCAGCGAAAACGGCCCATCGCACGAATGGGAACGAGACAAATTCCGAATGCGAACAAGCATGCACGCCTGTTTTATGTAAAAGCGCGGACGACGACGGAACACTGCGACATGTTTTTTTTTTGCTGCGGACGACTGGTAGCAACACTGGGTAGAATGGCCTCTAGCAGCAATTTCTTGCTCGTGTGGTACCGGGTGATGTGACAACGTAGACGCGCGTGCATAATTACTCCCGACAGAGCTCAGATATCGTTAATATTATTGGATGGGCACTAACCGATGCATATACTGCCGTGATGTCATGGACTTGCCAACGTTGAACTTGTAGCGGGCATTTTGGGATCATGGCATATCATCGACGACTCAGGCTGAATGATGGTCGATATGCCGGAAAGCGACCGCTGGCACCCCCCCATCATGTGCAACGCCATCACGATCTGATATGTCCCGGACGCTCAGACACGTTCCGAACTTGATGAATTCCACGGTGATCGCACAAGACCGTGTGGTTCATCATGATGGGCGGAGGGTATCGAGTCGTCGTCAGGCCGCAGTGGGCCCGGGCGTGTGTTCGGGTCCATCGCGCTATCACCCCCACCCTCGACGTTCAGTCTGTCCCAGGTTCATCATATTACAGCATACGTAGAGGTAGTACAACAGACGGGTCGCATTTCACCACTTGGCATAGGGCAAGAATTTTCCGCTGTCGGCGAAAAAAAAAAAGACAGTCAAGGACGAGAACAGGCAAGGAAACGGTACGACGCACTCGAACGTGAGGACGACGCGATCGCCCTTTGGGTCCGGTTTCTTGTTCACGGTGACCTTACAATCGATCATGGACATGATCCCGTCACCAAACTGCGTGGAACGACGTGAGAACCCCCGTGCGTGCAAGCGCGCGATCGGACGGACCTTTTCGTGGACGACGGACTACGGTCATGGGGAAGCATGAGTTCGAAAAGGCTGGGGGTTAGAGGCGATCGCTCACCTTGATGGCATGGCCGTACACCAACACGCTCTACACCGCGAATCAACCACGACACGACACGACACGACACGACACGCCCGAACGGAGAACCCTCACCTCGTACAGACGGTAGATCACAGGGTCGGTCGGGGGAACGGGTCCCAGACTTCCGCGGTTGGGCCACCAATGGGGACCGAGCTCGTTCTGAATGGACGCCAGCGGCACATCGAGAGCCTGTGCAAGCGCCGCGATCTCTTCCGGCGACAGTTTCGCCTATGGGGGTGGCGACGGGATCTCGTTCACACACCCTCGATCTAGACCGGAGCGTGTACGCACCTGACCGTAGAACGCGGCAGCCACCCAGATCTCGTCCCTTCCGATAGCCTCTGCCAACTTCTCGAAGCTCAAGCCTAGAAGAAGAGTCCAACGTCAGAGGTTGCGTAAACCCGGCGGTGATATGGATGTGCCTTTGCGTGCTTTAGCTTCAAACAATCGGGAGATGATCGGGGGAAGATCGGAATAGGGTTGGGCGTTGGAAGGTACAGACTGTCGGATACGTGAGCGATTTTGGAGCACGAATCATGATGATGGTACCGACCGCTGCTTGGGACATGGTGATTGATATAGTACTTGATAAGTCTAGAAAGCTCAGGCAAGGACCGAATGTGGGCAAACTGTCAGACGTATGAGCGATCTCTCGGTGGAAACACGAGCGATGGGTGGACTGACCGATCGCTGGGAGGTGGGTCGTTCCTGCGAAGAGACTTTATATCACCCTGGGTCGACAAAACCGGTAATTATGGCTCAAGCGCTCACGGGCGCGTGAGTTCAACACCCAACGGGGGCCGACGATAAGCAGTAACGACGACGATTCGCAGCCACAGACCGTCATGCTTGGGAGCACTTGACCACCTCGTTCGTCCAAAAGTACGCTCGGACGATATATTTATCCCCCCATTGGATGTAGCTAGGGTATTGAATACCGTCATGGTTTATGAACGTCGCGGACGGGTTTCCATACGTCCTTGGACGCATGCATGAGCTCGTACAACTGCCCCAACTGCGCCTCCGACATCTACACGACCGTCAGTCCTCCGCGCCACGATACACACACACACACACACGAACCCTTACCTTTTCCAACACGGTCGGATCGAGCTTCTTGAACGTGTTCGCACCCGGGTCCTGAGGGAGCTGATCCAGATACATCTTCCACTGGGTCAGGAAACCCATGACGTGCACGGGATGCGTGACCTCCCGGTGCCGGCGAAACTCTGGTCAAAACGTGAGGTGGCACGGCAGAGAGCGCGTGACGAGAACGACGTGCCGTCTTTGACGTAGGCATCGCCGAGCGAACGCATCTCGGTCGGGAGCTTTCGGTGCGCACGCAACAATCGACGGTACAATCTGAAACGCGACTGAACACAGCTCGTAGCATAGACGCGCACGACGCACGGAATGGGTGGGTATATGGCGGCGCTTGCCTGGGCGAGGTGTAGAGAGTTCGAGGCGATGGACTGTGCTGCACGAACACGACTCGACTGCATCGTCGTGGTGGGAATCAATACAAAATGACCTGCTTTCGTAAGCCACCCAGGGCGATCCCACCTCAAACGTTAACGTTCATTTTCCTTCGGCCACAGATCGTCCCCGGCACATTTGTCCGCGAGCTTTTTACGTTTACATTCCTACATGGTCTCCTGATCGGACTCTTGTCAGAAGAAGGACATGATCGACCGAACGCGCTTCATGAATCAAGTTCTGTCACAACGCCCTGGGACCCGCCGCACGCCATCTCATGCTCGAGAGGTACGCGTTGCCATGCCACTCCGTTTTCCTTCCCGCCCTGAACTTGAACTCGCCAAATGACGCGATCCGCGCCGTCCGCCATATTACTGGAGGTCAACCGAGAACCAATTTCGCCGGGATCGACGATGTCCTGGTTCTGGTTGTCGCTTTCCAGATCACTGTGGCCACAACCTTGGTTCTTAGTATTCATCGGCGATGAGGAATGGCAGATTGCACGCGAGCGTGGTCAATCTTTCATTGTGGTCGCATCGTGACCCCATGGTTCACTCAGTCACTGGCAATGTCCATTGATTTGGATAGGTCACGTTCTGGGTCGACACGAAGGGTCCGGTACTACAAGAATGAGACGAGGACGAAGAGGACAAACAAAAACAAGGATGCGGATGTGAACGTAGACGCGAGCATGGAGCAGCGACTTGAGTATATGACTCTGTAAAATACGGCGGTATCGCCCCACCTTTTTCCAAGCGGCTTCTGCATCGAATCGTCCCGAGTTTCGTGCACCGTGGTGGGGCATGTTCAACACGCGACAGATCCGGGCGAGCGGTTTGAGCTCTTTCCTCAAACAAAACAGAAAAAAAAAAAAAAAGAGGATCTTTCCGAACCCGCGTTTCATCTCATCTCATCTCATCTCATCTCATCTCACGTCGCTCGCACGAGATTGAGTATCGCAATTCGGACTTGGCACTTCGGCTCAAAAACGCCCGTTTATCCCTGCGAATCGATCCATCAAGGGGGGGGGCAGTCCTATATGTACCAGTCACACACATTCCTGAGCATCATGATGGATATATATGTCAGACGTCGAAAACCGCTCGAGCGCCCACGAACGTTCTGTCATTTGAAAACGTCGTCGTCGTCGTCGCGAAGGGCCCAAAAAACCTCAAACGCGATCGGAGGGAGGGAGGGACTCCGAGGGATGGGGGGGACACACAACCAGGCAACTCGCGATCGCTCACGTTCCGACTTCATTATTCCCCCCGTTTTCATGACGGTCGTTCGTTCAACGTCGTTGCCACACGCACGTCGGGGAGACCGACTGTCTCTGCCCCTGACACCTGGGGGGGGGATGCCTGCGTCGGGAAAACGTAAACGGTTCGGAGAATAGGTACGCGGAAGCGCCCAGCGCGCGCGCGGTCACCGCGTGTGTGCCAACTCTCGGTCGCTTGAAACCCCAGCGCGAGGCTAGGACTGCCTCCATCATACCACCCCCCCTTAACACGCGGACGGTTACGCCCCCGGTTGGGTTGACGCTGTCCTTCCCTGATGCTGACCCCCTCCCCCCCCCTACCTGCCTGGACCGGAGCATGGTTCAAAGTAGAGCGTTCACTCGCACTTGTCCCCCGATCTCCCCGGTAGCCACCGTCACACGTCCTTCGTGGGGTTTCCCCCCTTGCGTGCGTCACGCGGCACGCTCGGTTCACCCCCGCCGTCCAGCGTTTTTCAATTGAGATTCGGTCTCGAAGCACCCGTCACGTCGACGTTGACAGGCTTGTTCGTGTTCTCGACCGCGGCCGTCGTGTGCGGTTTTTCCTTTTTTTTTCTTTTTTCGAGTGTAAAAGAACGTTGGCGCAACATACCACCCAGAAACGTAGTCGCATGCGCAATCGAAGAGTCTCGACGTGTATGTACATATAACCATCGATCGTAACACACATCTCGATCGCGCGCTCTCCCGATTCAAAAACGATAATGAAAAAAAAAAAAAAAAAGGATGCCAGAGCACACGACCTATCTACACATTATTAAATCGCTCTTTTAACACGCCATTAAATCCAACACCGTATCGGTCGGGTGCGTATACAAAACAAAACAAAAAAGAGAGATGAGCACGAGCAAAATGTCATTGGTGTGAAAAAAAGAAAAAAGAAAAGAAAGGCGACAGCAGTCTTACGGTGGCGACGCCCCACTCGACACCGAATGCGACGTCCGCATGAACGACTGCTGCGCATGCATCTCCTGCTGTCCATACGCCTTGCTCGCCCATGGAGGCGGCGGTGCCGGTCCGTGCACGCCGTGCGTCCGCGTCGGACCCTGCCCGTACCCACCATGCCCATGCGGCGCAGGCAACGCGTGGCCGTGCACCCCACCACCCGGCAGGTGCGATCCAGGCTGCGTCGCCTGTCCAGGTGCTTGTGCCTGTGCTGGCGCCTGCCCGGGCGTTCCCTGCGACGACCCTTGAGCCGAACCCGCCCCGCCTGCCGACTCGCCGTCCACGTTCATCCCCATCGACATGATCTGAAACGATCCCGTGTGCACCTCTATCTTGTCCATCTCCTCGTTCGCGTTCGACCCGCCCGAACTCCCGCTGGTACCGGCAACCGCGGTGGCACCGTTGGCGGCGGCAGCGGCAGCGGCACGCGCGGCCTTTTCGCTCTCGGCGGCACGCGCGGATGCGCGGAGCGTGTCCATGTCGATGCGCATCACCGGTCCGGACCCGCCTTCGGCGGCGAGCGCCTTGTCCCGTTTGCGTACGAGCTTGGCATAATCTGCGTAAATATATATGGCGGTAAGCACGGGACAATCACGGGATCGGCGGTACGCACGGAGACCACAGGCGTTACACAACGTCCGTGCACCATCCGGACCTCGTCGCCACTCTGGCGTCTCTCTTATATTGCACGAATGACATTTGCCGGGCGGCGTTGCACGCTAACATCCACTTGTCAGCATGCATGACAGAGGCAAAAAAAAAAAAGATAGTCCTTACGCTTCGTTTTCTATATTTGCTCTTGCCAGCACCGACTGCACCTCCAACCGCACCCGCTACAGAGCCAGTGCCACCAGCGGCCGCGGCCGCGGCTGCCAAACTCGTTGTGAGCGCACGCTTGGTACGAATGATCTCCATGTCCTTTTCGGCCGCACTGCGTTCTGCCGCCGTCTGGCCACCCGCTTGACCCGACCCGGCAGGCGAATTCGAAAGCTGAAGTTGAGACACGTGCGGGAGGGCACTCGCACTCGCACTCTGGGTCTCCTCCCAAGGCCGTTTAGGTGCACGTGTGTCCAAATCGATCGCCGTGCCACCCGAAGAGCCACTAGCGTTTAGTGCGGAATGCGAATTTGTTCGGTCACCAAACGCGGGCGATGTGATGGACGAATGGGGTGCGGATCCGGGAGCTAGAGTGGTCGCAGATGATGATGCAGACGCATTTGCCAATTTTCCCGATAAAGGTGATCGCAAGGATTCAAGAAGGCGAACGACTTCCTGGGCACGGTGAGTCATCTCTGCGAGCTCTTCTGTAGATGGTTGCGCGAGCGGTGTCGATGCTTGCAAGTGTGCTATGTACAACCAGAGAAGCAAAAAAAAAAAAAAAAAAAGTCAGAAACCGGACAATCGAGGGAATCTCGACGCTTACCATAGCGGGTCGCGAAATTGTACAAGATGGTACAGTGCTGCAGCACCTCATTGATGACGCCCTCTCGCTCTCTGTCCCGTTCTCTTTCCTTTTGCTCCTTCTCATTCAGCTCTGCTAGTCGTTCGCGTTCCTTTTCCCTCTCTCGTTGACTGTCCCGCTCGCGTTCCCGCTGATTATCCCGCTCACGTTCGCGTTCCCTTTCTCGCTCGCGTTCTCTTTCATGTTCACGTTCTCGCTCCCTTTCACGTTCGCGTTCGCGGTCTTCTTCGGGTATGGCAGCTGGGAACCTTGGTTCCCTCGCGTGCATGGTCTCTGCCGGCGATACGTACGCGGGGCGTGGGACCTCGGGATGATGCATCTGTTGTTGCTGCTGCGAATGAGGAAGCGGGTGCGATGGTTGCGACTGAGCCTGGTTTGGGTGTGCGGAATGAACGGTCGGGACAGGCGGGTGTGCGGGTTGGGGAGGCTGAGATAAATGGGATGTGTGAGAGTTAGTTTGTGGGGGAATGTAGGATTGCGCTTGGGATGGTACGACAGCGGATGATGAATTCGTTGGTGGGGAACTACTATAAGCAGATGCAGCATGTTGGGAATACGAAGATAAACTGGACGAGTAGTTGTGGGATTGACCGTTGTGTCGCGTGAGCTGGTGCTGAGATGGAGGAGGCTGTGCAGGACGCTGCGAGGGTACAACGGGGACTGGGACAGTGTCGGGAGTGGCGTAGCCTGTCCTTGAGGGTTCATTGCTACCAAGAGGGTACGTACCGGCTGAACGCGAATCACCAAACGACCGATGAGGGGCATTACTGGAAATATACTGAGGAGGAGGAGGAGGGCCCTGCCTTTGCTCGGGTGGAACATAGGTAGCTGGTAAAGAAGACGACTCAGAAGTAGCGTAACCGTGTCTTGCGTCCATGTATGTGGATGATTGCCTCGCGTCAGCAACATAGGGGGCACCTGATGATCTGTTACCGGCATGAGATTCATGACCGTGAAGGTAGGGAGCACGCGAATCCTGTGCGTGTGGCGGACGCGTCGGGGGATCTGGAGGATAGGTGACGCGGGCTGGAGGATCTTGCGGGTAGCCGGGGCCAGGGCGTGGGACAGGGTCGGACTGAGGGTAAGTATATTTTGAATCCTGACTGTATGCGCGTTCTGGAGGGTAAGGACGAGCGAGGTCGGATTGGGATTGAGGGGGAGGATGGGGAGGAGGAGGCTGAGGTTGTGCGTAAGAAGATCCGGGTCGCGAGGTGTCGGGTTGATGGGTATATGCGCGAGTTTCGTGCTGAGGATAAGGTTGGGGATGCCTTGCATCGATTGGGGCGGAGGAAGGGACGGAGGCGGGGGGAGTCGGATGAGAATACATTTCATGACGGGAATCTATGCGGGCATCAGCTACTTTAGGTTGTGGATGTGGGTAGCGGGGGCGATCCGAGAGGGGAACGCGAGGCTCCCT
Source organism: Boletales sp. KT-2023b (assembly GCA_038089675.1). Classification (NCBI taxonomy): domain Eukaryota; kingdom Fungi; phylum Basidiomycota; class Agaricomycetes; order Boletales; species Boletales sp. KT-2023b. The sequence goes on from JBBPLE010000094.1 coordinate 13,408, forward strand.
AAGAGAGCGGGATCGGTGGAAGATGAGGATAGGTTGAAAAAGGAGAAGGGATTACGTACCGGGTGTCCTGGAGGTGTGGATGACCGCGAACGGGTTGTGCTGGGCCTTGAGGGTCGTAGGCTGGCCCAGACCTTGTATCATCGAAAGCATATGTCGATGCGGAAGTAGGAGGGGGAACGTAATGAGAGGACGAGTGAGCGTGTGGATGCTGTTGAGGCGGCTGGGTCGGCGTTGGGGTGGGGGAAGGGGGAGGGTGGGGGTAAGCGGAGGTAGGGGTTGGATATGCGTTTTGAGGGGTGTACTGGGCAGTGGCGTTGGGATGGGGAGCGGAAGGGTAGGATAGGGTGGGAGAGGTCGAGTTGGGGGCGTAGCCGGAGGAGGAGTTGTAGGGGGCGGAGGAGCTGGGGTAGGACTGGTTGTAGGAATGGGAGGCGTTCGGGGTGTAGGGCGAGGCCGGGGGGAAGGTCGCGCGATGTTTTGGCGGGGCAGGAAAGGCGGAGGGGGTGCGTTGGGGCGCGGGATCTACGGTGGTGGGCACGAGGGGCGTTGAGCGCGCAAAGGAGGATTGGGCGGCGGAGACCTGAGACGGCGTTTGGGAGTGAGCTGAGGTGGGCTGAGTGGGAGCGTGTGGGTGCTGTTGCTGCCAAGCGGAGGTGTCGTGATCGTGCTGCTGGCTCTGAGACGCGGACTGCGCCTGATACGGAAAGGACTGGCGGGGAACGTAGGCCGGGGCGGAGGTCGGGGTGGGGGTCTGGTAGGGAAAGGGGGAAAAGGACGCGCCGTTGGCGGATGCGGAGGGCGGGGGGGGAGGATGGGGCGAGGAGGACGCGTTGACGTCCTGGGCGACGTCAAAGGGGGCGTAGGCGGGCTGGTCGGAAGCGGGGGGCGCGTCGTGCTGGAGGGGGCGGAACTGGAAGTTCAAGCTTTTGAGCGGGGGAAGCCGAAAATCGCTGTTGGGCACGTGTGGAGGAGGATTTGAATTTGGATGTTGTGGATAACGGTGGGCCATTGTATGAAAATAATATCGGTGCGATCTGTGCAAGGAGAGATGGTGAGAGGAGGAAGAGGAGGAGGAGGAGGAGGAAGAGTAGTAGTAGAAGGAGGAGGAGGAGGAGGAGGAGGAGGAGGAGGAGGAGGAGGAAGAAGAGCGTTCAAGCCAGGAATGGAGTCGTCCGTGCCGTATCTCCCGATGGCGACGGATCTCACTTGCACCCGCTGACACGATGCAAATCTAGCGTTGGTGTATCTTCACACGCACCATAAAAAGTAAAACTCAGATTTCCCGATCCATCCGTTCGAAGTTGGACGCGTTCTCCGTTTTGGCGTTGGGTTGCTTGGTTTTCTTTCTTGTCTGCAGTAGTGCTATATGAGCGACTCTCGTGGCTGTGTCGTTTTTTTTCCCCTCTAACCACAAGATCCAGACCCCCCCCCCTTCCGAGTCCGCACCCCTCATCCCTCACCCCTCACCCCAAATCCCCCCATCATTTTATCATCGTATCATCATCATCACTCGCTCGCTCCCACCACGCCCTTCCTTGCATGCATGTTCTCCCCTGCGATCCTATCCGATCCATCTTTCCTTTTCCAGTTTCTTTTGTATTTTCCCAATCGAGGCACCGTGGCACCCCGGATTGCCGTAAAAATACCTCCCTTCCCTCAGATTTATCTCCGATGTTCTTAGCTCTCCACGTGTCGTCCGCACTGAATCTCGATTTAGTCACTCCTCCTCATGCACTCGCGACTGCCCACCGCAGTCGAGTTCGTCCATAGTCCCCTCCCCGTTTCACGACACGTGTCTGCCTGCACCCACCTCTCTCCCTATCACATCATCGTTCACACGACCGCTCCACCGTACCGTACCGTCTCCCTGCTTACCTTTTTACTTTGCGCCTCGTTTATCAATAATCAGTGTCTACTCCAACCTAATCCAATCCAAATCTATCTTTCCTCTCAGATCGCGCGGTCTCCGCATGCCTTGTCCCCTCCATCCTCCCTTGATCATCCCGATCCACCGCACTCGTCGGCCCCCCCCCCTCCCTCCCCCCCCCCCCCCTCCAACCACGCCTCTCTATTCCCTCCTCCTCATCCTATCATGATCCGATCCGTGTGATTCAGTATTTATTTCTTCCGCGGCGCCTCTCTCTTCCTCCCTCTTTGCACGGTAATAAGATTGCCTTCATTACGGTGGCTCGATTTGCCGTCCCTCGATTCCTTCCTTCTAATGTCATCATAATTTTGACGTACTCCAGACGTGTCGGTGCCGTACCCATCCCTCCCTTTCACGTCTTTTGATTTTCACTCCTCATTACCGCATCCCTCTCTCGATCCTCTCCCTCTCCTCTCCTCTCCTTCATTCTCGACCCCATCCTTTTCGGCCTCTTCTCATCTCCCATACCGGTTTCCGAACGGCGACCTCGCCTTTACTCCCGTCGCTTCTTCCACTCTCCTTCTGTTCTCTCGGTGGCGTCCTTGCCTCTTGACGTGTTTGCCGCTTCACCAATCGTAAATTCACATTCCCCGCTTACTCAACACCGCCTTCCTTACTATTTCACTTTTCCGGCCCTGACTTATCCCTCTTTCTTCCAGCTCACCCGTTGACATCGCTCGGACATTGTTCCCACCCGTGGGCCAATCACACCTCCTCCGACCGACCCATCTCGTCACATCATCATCCATCGCCCATATATGTATTACAATGTCAGCGTGAATATGAAACTGCGCACGTTCTCCCATGCAGTCTCGTTCGCATTCAAATAACCGTCCTCAACTGCGGTTTGATGATCGCTCCCAGGCGCCATCTCGACACTATCGCCGCAAAACGCTCCTCGGATGCCCGGTCTTTCAACTCGCTCTCGACCTTTCAGGCACCCCATATCGCCGTCTTACGCATCCATTCTGTCAAACACACCCTCAACCAGAGACCGGTCGCGACCCTGTTGCCCTCCAACCACCGTCAACCTCCAACCTCCTCCGTCCATCATTCGACATCAACCTCCAGGGCTACCAATCGTCCGGCCGGCCACAACACACGCTTCCCATCGCAACTTCCTTCCTCCGTGCCTTGCGCGCAATACAATCCGTCTTCCATTCCATTCTATCTCCCCCCTCCAATTCATTTCTCGCCCAGATTCGACCACCTCGAGTTTCACTGCCTTTGAAAGGGGCCCTGCTGTGAAAACCAAACCCAGCGACGGACGACCGAAAACCGGTTCGTTCGTACACGCGTGATGGGGGGCTTCATTTCGCCGCCGTCCCAGCGGGTCACATGCCCACGCCACGCCTTCCTCGAAAAAAAGTACAGATTGAATGAAACGATGCGAAAAAGTCACTTTTATAGCTCAGATAGGAGTTGTCTGGCGTTCATAACACAGCCCTGTCGGGCACTGAACCTAACCTTGGTTCCACCTAGCGCAATCGGTAAAGGGGAGGAGGATCCCGACGAGATCCGTCCCGTCCCCCGTCCTCGTGGCCAAAAAGAGTTGGAAAAAGCAAAAAGAGACAGTTGGAAGAAAAAGGGAAAAAGACAGAAAAAGGAAAGAAAAATGAATGAGATAAAATTCGTATTTTTCGTTTCCAAAAAGGGTAATTGCTAATCGATATCAGATCAAGCCGATCTAGCTCCGATTCAGGAAGACAGACGCTTGGTCGTTCTGAGCGTCCGAGGCGTGGGGATATCCCCGTCATCCCCCGGATACGTCTCCCGAACGTCCTCGCCCTCGTCGTCGCTCCCCTCTGACCCCATTTCTTCACGGCATGCTTTCCTGAGGCGAAATGACGGTGGAAAGAAAAAACAACGTTGCATTTAACTCTATGGGCGTCTTTCCCTTCATCCAATCGCATCGATCGGGATCCGAAAAACGGTCCAGGTGCAGTACCGACCGTGTGAAACGTGATAGATTATCTGTTTCATTTCAGGATTAGACTACATACAGGTGCGCGTGATCATGTGCCGTCGCCCGTACCGCGCCCCATGTGCGTGTCTGTGGGGGGTTGTCGTTTGCCGCGTACGCCGTACGGTTTGCATGCACGACGCAAGCAAAGGAACCGAAGGCGCATGAAACGTAATCGACGCTCCCGAGGTCCTGTACACATCGCCACCCAACGGACCGGTGCAGCAGCGCATCCGGACGCGTCCGGCATCGCATCCAGTTGCGGCGTGGATCACGCATCGCGCTTGGCATGGCGCCGAATGACCACACCACATGACATGACCTTGCGGTGCCTCGCGCCCAACTCGACATCGCTGCAATCACGCATTGCACATCTATGATCATCACCATCACGTTCATGTATCATGCCATACGTATCGTCTCGCTCCCCCTGCGATATCCGCGGACGAACCCGGGTGGAGCTGCCCGACGCGCCAACGGGGCACAGACGTTGGACGCGTGCATCGCACCGTCGCACTCCCCATGATGAGGATGATAGCAACGATGCCTCTGACGCAGCCTTCTCCTGACCCGATCAAGCATTCATTTTCACCCCTCCCCTTTTTCGACACCTGGTGACGCCCCCCTCCCCCCCACTTCTCCGATCTATGGGCGTCTCGCGCTATCTGGCTTCCATCATTCAATAGGCACGCTGCCGCATCTCCCCGTGACATATCGATCGGGGGACTCGGGATGCCATACAGAGGTGGAACGTTAACGACCTGTCTATGTCCATCGGGTGCCCCGGGGGGGCGTGTGAACGCGTCGCGTGATGCGTTCCGTTTAGGATTAGACTACGACGGATCGTGCAGCGAGGCGGTCCGTGTGTGTTCGAACCCGTCCGCACCTCAGGGGTACTACGACAGCGAGGGGGGGGGAGACACCTCGGCGTGTGTGCCTTTTCGTTTTCGTTTTTTTTTTCCAAGGTCGACTTGACGACGTCACGACCTCGTGCCGGCCTGCCACGCCTAGCAACTCGGTTCGTGGACGCCCACGTCGCGTTCGGGGGGATGGCATGGGCGTGTATCGAATCGGGCGAGGGACTGGCACGGTGGGGAGGGGGGGGGGGCCTCGTGCCCGGCGCAGCCGTCGTCCGTGTCATGCCCGTGGCATCGGGTTCTGGATCGCGTCGTCGTCCCCAGGGCCAAGATCTGAAAAGCACGTCGTCACGCGTGCACGGGCCCGGAGCAAGGATCCCGAAGGCACGATAAACGACGATGAAGGACAAGGATGGATCTGAAGGCAGATAGTGGGCACGCGCGCCCCCTCGAGCCGTACGCGAGTGTGATCGGTCCGTGTGTGTGTGTGTGTGCATGCAGCGTCCTTGTGTCCGTGCGTGTGGGATGAGAAACACGTCGCGAAGGGGGGCCCTGAAACGAGCGAAGGAGGGGAAGCTCAAAGAGGGGTGCGATGTCCTACCGAAACCCCGCCGCCGCACGCAGTGGGGGCAGCAGACGATCAGAGCGCCCACAGGAGATCAATCGATGAGAGCCTTCATGAACCATGTTCTGTCACGATACCGGGGGCGTAAGCAAGATGTCAGCACGAGTGCGGAACGGCGCGGGCGTGAGCCGGTGCGCTTCCGATCATTGACGTCGCCTCGCGCGAGGCGCCCAGATAAGCATAACATGGAACGCATCATCGCGAGCGTGTTTCCAGCGATCGCAGTGGGGCCCGCTCGGGTTGCGGACGTTCTGTTGCTCTCCATCATCAACCTTTCCCAGGTGGAGAGACGGATCCTGCCAACGGTCGCCATCGTAGTCGATCTCGTGTTTTTTTTTTTTGGCCGTCCCCCGTCGCGTTGCGCGTGTGCTATCTATCGCACTGCATCTCGCTGCTTGTCACATCTTTCCCGCGACTGTCTCAGTCTGTCTGGCACACGGGACACGTGCGGCGGCAGCTGTCGGCGATCTGGGCATATATCGGCCCGATACCCCCGACTAGTACTATCGCGGATCGCGGATCGCGTTACGATTTAGGAAGAGAGGTCCTCGCAGGTCAAGTATGACCGGTGTGATATGTACATGCGTCGCGGGTGCGATCTTACGGATCGCTCGCCCGTCCGAGGCGCAAAGCAGCATGACGAGGATGTCAATTCCGATTTCCGCTGCAGCAACCCGCGTTCTTTGTTTTTAGACACACATGCGGGGTACGGTCTGCATCGAAAACCCGGGAACTGAGACGCGTAGGCAACTACGGCTGCGTGCCGATCGACGGAAATAGTTACGATGGATGGAGCGTCTTTACATATCGCATGCAAACGCGTTGGACCCCCTCGATGGGCAGCACAGGGGGGGGGATAAATACCATCAGACGAAGTTTGCCGAGAAGGTCATGGATCGCGTCCGGCGACCGTCGTCTTTTGTTTCCATCACCGAAAAATAAAAATATAAAAAAGACCGCAGAGCAGGCCCAGGCGTTCGCTCGCGACATCGCCAAGGGGGTTGGGCAATCCGTCCAACGTCAAGATCGTGCGCCGTTCCCGTTCGCCTTGCAACTTTGGACGCGGACTCGCAACCGACGCCCCTGAAAAGATATATACGCAGGCCACGTTTTCGTTCTGTTCTTTCACGTGGACAACCACGAAATGTTGCAAGCCAATCCTGGCACACTTGTGGCCTCGGGATGTCGTCTCGGTACGCGGAGCATTGTTCATCCTTTCCTGGCGTTTCTGGTCTTCCCGCGGAAGTAGATCTCGGGACTTTCTTCTTCTTTTCCGAGCTTGCGGAAAATCCACGTTCAGAAACGTTTCGGACGGATTTGGTTCCGAAACTGTTGGGAAATGCGCAATCGCCGTTGACGTTTTGAAACAGACGCGAAAGCGGTCCTCCGTCAGCGCATAGCGAGCCATCTTTTATGGACATGCCCATGAGCGTGACATCGATGACCTGGAAGATCTGCTTGCAAAGAAAGTGGCGGCCGACAATCCGTTATCTCTTCCGTTGCCCTTTACACGGAGAGCCCGTAAAATCCGCACCGCGAACACGCCGCGACTGCGTGCCCTGGCAGACAAGTACGACTTTGTGATCAGGTCGTTTCCCAACGTAGTAAATGTCGTGCCATTTGCCGACGTCATCGTCACGACTCACGAGCCTGTCCAAGTGCATGTGTGGGTACGCCAACGCACTCGGTGGAAGGTACGCAGGTCCACTCCGTTCACGCATGTCCCCACATGTCCTCCCCCCCCTTTTTTTATTTATTTTCCCACAGCGTGGTCCTCGACCCGCGCATGCGGCACCATGCCTCGCTCCAGCAGCACCTCCACGCGACGTTCGAGGAAAACGTTTTTTCGACCACGATGCCGTGTCGTGATGGGACAGAACTCGCGGGACTACCGTGAGCGGATGCGTATCATCCGCCTCAACGCAGAGCATGTCTGCGTTTTTTTTTTATTTTTTTTTGCGTTCGCGCGAGGGCGGCGCGCTGGAGAGCCAGGGTGTGGTGATCAAACGCGTGTACTATCCCAAGTACGTCATGCGAGAAAACCACGCGGCGTGTTGTCGGGGGGGGGTACGGTGGCTTGTTCACCCTGGCGTTTACGATCGTCGCGGGCGTCCAGCACGTCCGGCGATGCGCTGCAAGTCGCCAAGGGCACGACGTTCACGCTGAGCTGTCCGTATTTGATATTGACGCACTACGAGGCACCGACGTGGGCGGCGGAATATGGGACAGAGGAATGTCTGGTGAGAATACGTGTTGATACGGAAGACAAGGAGACGCTTCTGAGAGCGATGGACAATGCTCTACGGGCTGCTAGGTCTGGACGACGTGCCAACAAGGTGCCAGTGGAATGCGTGGGTTCCGGCCTGCTGGACAATCTTTGGGTCAATTGTTGGTATGCATCAATGTCGTTTCGTGATGACCTGCTCGTGAGACGAAGAACGACGCCTCGCGCTTGAGGGAGTGAGGTCGGACATCCTGGCTCTCCCGTGCGCCGCCGCAAGGCCAGCACACGTGGCATCCATCCGGTGTATAGGCGTGCGGACGCGCGTGGGGGGGGGAGGGTTCGACGTCAGACGTCCAGCTTGGGTTGATGGACCGGGAATTGTATGACGGTGGACGACGGACTGACGTGGACGTGCCAACGGACGATCGCGCCAGACTCCCGTCACGTCGCCCTACGGTCAAACGTGAGAACGACCCCGATGAGCGTGCGTTCGGCGAGGGACCGCTGCTGTTTTGTCATGCCATGTCATTCCGTGACGTACGATGGCATGGTGCACACACGATGCCATCGGGCGCGCGATGACGACGAGCGACGTCGGACGAGTGTCACCGTGGCACGCGTCCGTGAGGAGTGCCTGCGCGCGTCCATCTGCACATCGGCGCACCGGCGTATCTGTGCCCTGCACGCGTTCGAGTCATCCGTCTCATCTTTCAGCCTATCTGCATCACATTGGTTAGAGATTCGCGATGGCCGAAAGTCGATAAGCAAATACTACATCGGTGCCCGCAGCGACAAGTATAACGCTTGTTAGCGAGATCCGTCAGAGGGCATTGACTAAGATGGTCCAACTAGCTAGAAAACGTCGATAGAATCTACCCTCGCTTAAGGGTAGTTGTCATCATGGAGATCATGGATCCAGCCAGGGCATTATAGATATCGATGTCCAAGCAAACCAGATGACTTTGATCCCACCAGCGTCAAAACGGCTAATGTAATACATGGGTGATCCTGCATCAGATACAAGAAAGTGTTAAACAGATCTACACATGATAGTGAAAAAAGGAATCAACCAGTCAAATTACGTACGAGGACATGAAAAAGGTCACTTTGGATATCTTGCATCCCCATCCGGTCCTACCCGGGTACCCGACCATTTGGACTTTGTACCGTTCCCAAGCGCACCGCCACATCGTGCTCACAACCGGTATACAGTAACCTCTCCGTCACTCGTTCCCAAAGCAATCAACCCACGCGCTTCGTCATAGTCCAGACACGACCATCCGTTCCCTTCATTTTCGAGAACGACTTTGATCTGCGCCTCCAACGAGCCTCGATTCAATAAGCCGGGAAAGAGGGCGACCACGAGCGCTCCGCGCGACGAGGCCACAGGCATGCTTTCCGCAAAGTTTTCGTCAGCGATCAGACCCGCTGCGGCCCAGTCTGAGGGCTGAACCCAAACCGCCGTTCCATAGGACCCAAGGACCATGTCGCTACACCGAAGTGGGCCCTGGTGGTGAGACACGAGGCTGGAGACCAGATTGAACGGGAATGAAGAAGATTCGGGTTCGATCGAAGGGGGTGATGTATCGTGCGAGGTGTGTGGCCGAGCGTGATCCAAGTGGGTATTCATTGTCATGAATTGGAACTGTTCTGAAGGTCTCCATGGGTCATCTCCCTTTTTGCGAACGAGCAACGACAAGGGTGGCTGAGAGGAACCAGCAGGGAAAAACGGTGCAGAATATCCCGAAGCCAGGGATACACCTTCAACCCAACCAAAGGACTTGAATACACGAGGGAGAGTAACGTGAATATCATCTCCCGGGAACACCATGCGGGGCTCTTCGAAGATACAAGTCGAACGAGCTCTCACGACAAGCACGCTTCCTTGAGTAAAAACGACATGAAGTGGTTTGTCCTGCACATGGTTGAGTGCATGATGACAAACATTGTACGAATCAATCTCATCACCTGCCACGTATCAGGACTCTTTAGCAACGCCTGTTCTTGCGTCCTCCAATTTAGTATTAATGTCTCTGAATCGTGGTCGCACAAGGCGACCAAATCACCGATGAAAGCGATCGGTTTGTTGGACGTGTCCACCGTCCTCTGGGGTATAATTGTTATAACACCTGCGTCATCTTTACAAATGGCAAGAATTTCGACCGTTGCGCGTCTAGGCATGGTTTAGTGGAAACGTCAAGCTCGGAGCATAGCATAGCACAAACCCATCTTGGTGGACCGAAATGGCAATCGCACCATCCGACTGGTCGTCCGTATTAACGGCGATGCCATTAAACAACGCTCTGCCAGGACTCCACTGCGCGACCACTCGGACAGAGTCACAGTCCCAGATATACAGGGTCCCCCAGATGCCAAGGGAAGTCGTGACAATCCAGCTCTGACCATGACGAGCAAGGAACTTTATAACCTCTATGGACCCGATTTTGTCGTAGGAAGATACGTCAGGATGAAGTTTTGTCTCTGGAGATCTCCAGTTGAGACCAAGCTTGTAGGCACGCAGCGTCTCTCGTTCGAGATGCTTGGCAGAAAACGACATCAGAGGACACTTTGGGAAAGGGATGCCGTCCGACAGGATTTCATTCATGCAGGCAGTCTTCCAAACAGCATGCTGCTCGGACACAAGATAGAACTGTCGCGATACCTATCGAAGCACGAAATGAGAGAGAAAGCATGGCGAGACAAGTGGGTACGCACCTGTCGAAGGTGCAGGATCTCCGGGATGGAGAGTACCGTAAAGATATGGATGAGAATGTCATGATTCAGAGTGGCCAGAGAGAGCGTCATCCGAAGGTAGCCCAAACCGTTGGAGCTTGCCAACAGCGTTTGTGGTAAGGGGCGCCTAAGGCTGGATCATGATACACATATCCCCGAAAAGGCAAGTGGGAGAATTGACTGGGCTTCCCCGTTGAGTCACTAGTACGGCCGTAGTTCGACCGAATGGCTCCCAAGGAACCGACCAGACACCAGCTTTCTTCTCGTCTTCAATACCAGTCGCACGTCCCTGCATTTCTCCAAAAGTTTCAGAATAAAATCAAGGGCATAGCAACCGAAGACGACGAGGACGAACCAGAGTTCTATGATGATGGATCAGGCAGACCTCCCATTCCCGTTCGCCCACCCATCCCAGAGCGCCCAAGTGATGACCCTGGCAGCGCTGACGAGGACGACGATGACGAGAAACCACAAGTGGTTGTGTTAAAGGCCGGGAAGCATCTCACGGAGCGAGAGGCGGAGAACGAAAGGCGGAAAGGTCTCGTCGTTGCTTGTCTTGCGGTCTATCGCCCACACTAGTACTTACGCGTCCTGCAACAGAGAAGGGGCTCCCTCCTCGTCCTGTATCTGACGACGAGTCTGCAAAACCAAAACAAGAGAAACAACCGTCCTCGAAGGCTTCCAAGGCGAGGCAACCCCCACCCAGTTTGTCTTTTTCGTCATCACACGCAAAGTCAAGCACAAGTTCCAATAAGCTCAAGCGTCGAATTGTCACAGAGGGAGAACAAAGTGATAACCAGGATGATAAAGTTCAGAAAGTTCCAAAGAAGAAACCAAAGCGGGGCAAGGGTTTGCTCTCATTCGGCGAGGATGTTTGAGGCTTGGTGTGGTCCTTGGGGTCATGTAATGACAACATATTGCTTGTCACGGGTCAGTCTTTGGCGGTACGCTTTTCGAACTGTCACCGACCAGTCATCCAAGGAGCCTCGAGGAGCCTGTGCAAACTGTTTTCCTCACCCTACATCGTTTTTGCCGCACGTCCTTCTCAATGGCTCTGTGACAGTCACCCATGTGTTGTAGACGCTGGTATCTTTGTCGATGTGCGACGAGAGCCCTCCAGGAATATCATCCTTCATCTATTCATTGCACATTGCGTCCGCTCACTGCCTCTAAATTCGCCGCAAATTTCACTCCTATCAAACGGCCTGCAGGCTTCGTTGCCTTGCTAGCTCTTGTTCGTGTTCACCAGCTCGATTGTTCGTATGTTTCATTGCACTTCTACATCATCACATGATTGCACGGCGTTCTATCTCGTTCGAGCTGGCAACCAGCCATATTTGCGCGCCCCACGGAAATGGCGATTGGCTATGCTGATGTGTCAAACCCACAGCCATTCTTCAATCCACCCAGCCGTCTGCAGAGAGGGGTTGTGGTCGGACTAACCGAATTTCGAATTGTGCAAATGGCGAAGGTGGGTAGGACTGATGAAAACTACCGTCCAGACCTTTTCATCAATACGTAGCCTCTTCGGGACCCCTTGCGATCTCACTGGTGGCATGAGTCCCGTGCTGGATCTTACACGCGCGATCCACGGTACACCCATCTCGATGCACGTTTAATGCGCCTCGTGCAAGCGTTGGCGATCCACCTGTATCGGCGATTCTGTGCGCCGGATCCGTCGAACTACAGGGAATCTGCACAACATGCACATGAAACGCAGAAGCGTGATGAAAATTGCAATTGGTTTATAACGAAGCACACGATGTGGTGCTGCGTCGGAAAATTTGGATCAACCTGGACGAGACACGTCGATCGCGCGTTTCCAACCGGCTGCCAATCTAAATTGGAGCTCGACGGAGAGGCCGTGGCATGTCCCATCTTTCACTATCACTCCGGCCTCGAGGCGTCTCCGACATTCAGTAGCGACAATGAATGAAATGCCTTGTATGTACCCGTCACGAAATCCGGTGTAGTGATATTGGCGTTACAGAGGTAATTCTAATGACGCTCTTTTCCCGGTCGTGCACCCACGATGCACAAAACAATTTCGGTATGCGCCAGCCCTCTCGGTACGTTTTCCTGTGCATCAGCCCCTTGGAGCCTCTATTGAAACGGTCGGCCCTAGTGCTTTTGGAGAGCGGACCATGAACCGGTTTGATTCCGACGTTGCTAAGGACAGGTTGGTGTGTTGAGTGCTGACTCGACTCGGACGAGTTCAACAACCATCCCGGTTTGCCCGGCTTTGCTGTGCATGGCCGTGCGTGGGCGCCGTCCCACATTGCTGCGAACACGCGAGCACACGCAGGCGTGCATGGGCCAAAGTGGACGATGCCAGTCAGCTAATCATGTTTTGAATCGCGTTTCGCTCGATTGAGCACCTGCGACGAAGCTCCCGCCAATGTTATATCCCATGCAAATATTTTAGCATGACCTTATTCCAACGGAAGTCACTGGTAGCCCCCATCTCTGCCCGAAGCTTGGGTTAGACAGTCGACGAAGATTCGTGAGTCAGGCGACCACAAGTATCTGTTTGAAACAGATTTCGACCTTGATGATGCTGCGACCATCTTGGTTTACAATACAATAGTCGGTAACTTCATATTTGCCTTCCTGGCAGAGCAACTCAAAGCGACGGAGCCCAACCGACGAAATTTTATTACATATAATTGGGAGGCACCTATCTACGCGCCCCGCACCCATTCCCGCTACATACAACATACATGCATACACCTTGGTTATTCCACTCCATACATGCCCCAGGTGATGCAAGCATTACAGGGGACTATTCGTATGCCACCATGACGACACTCATGCCAATGAAGGCACCTTCCAAGAACTTGACGAGTGCGACTTCGGCATTCTCCAATCCCCCCGTGACGCTTTCCTCGTGTTTCAGCTCCTTCGAGGCGAGTAGAGGGAGCAAATCTCGTTTGAATCCATCCAAGTACTTTGGTGCGAGCGTGTGGACGAGAAATCCGTACATCTTGATTTCCTTGACGATAATGTCGGCCAAGTTCTGCTGTACGGTATGGTTGTTGAGCCACAGAGTAAGAGTACTCGTGACGAGCAAAGGACTGACCAACATTGTCGGCGAACGTCCATACGTAGACACCATTCCACATTCCTAAGGACACGTGAGTGCGCATAGAGCGACACCAGACAGTCTCCGACATACGACGAATCGAGCGTATCTCGCGGCTGCGTTCAGTGCATCTACTAGCGTGTCGCCGCCCACGTTATCCCAATAACTGTTCCGCTCATCAGACACCGTTTCGCCGCTGGCGCACTGAGAACATACATGTCGATCGGGCCCTCTTCTTCCAGGATTTCTGAAGTCTTGGTCGTCTTGTAATTGAATGCCACGTCAGCACCAAGGTCTTTCATGAATCGAACCTTCTCCTGCGAACCAGCAGATGCGATGACTTTGAGGCCATCTCGCTTTGCAAGCTGGATCACGAAACTGTGCGAGTTCTCTCGGGTCAGTCATTTCTACAACCACGACGACGATGAAAGCGAGAAGAGACTGCAACTGACGATCCAACGGAACCGGCACCACTCGACACAAACACCACCTCTCCCTACGAAAGCAGTTGTATAAGCGTAATAGATTTGAAACCTAGCCAACAATCGTACTTTCTTTGCATTTGCGTATTCCTTCCAGCCGGCATATGCGGTCAAGCCTTGAAAAACATTAATACATGTGTTGGAAAATGCAAGGAATAGATGTGTCACCAGATAATCCGCCAGGGCCAAGAAAGATCTTCCAAGGGAGTTGAAACTCGTTCTCTACCTTGTCAATGAGTTCTACATCATGTCGTACAGAGTATTCCTCCCAACCTGTTCTTCATGTGCAGCACGAACGTGGAAGGACGACGGCGAACTCACTCAAGTATCCATGCACGTGATCTCCGACATGGAACGCTGGATTCTCGGAACGTACGACAATCGCAATCCCGGCGCTTTGAACCCTGAATCCGAGCTGTAGATGACTCGGTCGAACAGACTTTTAAAGTAAAGATACTTACGGTGCATCAATCTTGAAACTACCCTATCGCCATGTTACAGGGTAAGATCAAGCAGTTGAGCGTACTATGACGGCAGGACGAACGAAAGGGCAGGTTTCTGTCATCATGACTTGCAAACCGGGTGCTAACAACACCATAAGAATCTTGAGCAAGATTCCCCCATTCAGAGGGACATTGTCGATATCAATCGTCCCATTTGCGTCAAACAAAGTCGTCTCTCCAGGAATGACAGTGCCTAAGCGAAGTATTAGGTGGATGTTCTTGAACATATTGAGTGGATGGAGCTCACCTTGGGACCATTTCTTGAAAACTACGCGCTTGTTGGAGACGGGGGCCATTTTCAGTGAAAATGAAACGTAAGGTGCTCTGTAGGTGGTCCACGATAAGAATTATACTCGGTCGTCACTTAGACCACTGCAAACGCCGGAAAGTTTAATTTACCGGCATAGGGCTCCTCGAACTCCGCTGTGCTCAAAAGGCAGCACAGGACGTGACGGCAATAGTGATGCGGTGCCCAATTACGTGGATATCGTGGGTGACCAGGGACGAGGAAGTTTCTATGTACATTCCTGCGGAAGATATGGGTGGTTTTTATGGCACTTTGGAGGTGATAACTGTCAAAATGAGGGTTCACTAACACGGGATGATGCTAAGCAACAAGGAACTCGCCACCACGGATTATCGGTAGTACGACCCGTTGCCAAGAAAGTCTACACTTTGGCCTGGGCCCCGGGCACTGTTCTCGCTTCGCTTCCAGAGTCGTAATCGCGGTCTCTTTGCTTTCGTCGCCCCATTCTATGTAAGTTGAACAACCCAACTTGAGTTGCGCATGCCGTGAGACACTGAAACTTCCCCCCAAGTGGCACCGCCACATTTATCTTTCCATTGATGCTTCAGACAGATCTGTGCACACCAAGGTAACGTTGGCAAGTTAAAACGGGGTTATCAGGAGGTTTCTTGGGTTTGAGCCCTCGCCATGGTGCCCGTTCGCGTCATCACCGACTGCGAAAACCCCTTTTATTGCCCCGGACCCCTGCAATTGCATTCAACGGGTGCTCCTGACTTGGTTGGTGATCCTCCTGTCTTTTGCAACCATGTGCATTCGTTTGTGGTTGGAATCGTACTCCTGATGATATTTCTGAGATACCTGCCGTCTGACACAGGCCCAAGTTGGCACGCATCACATGTCACAGATGTCTCGAGTGCTTGCGCCAGGTCCCCCCCCTCGTTGAATAAGGCGGGTCTTCTTCAGGGACCTGCTAGGTAAACAAGTATTGCAAACAAGTCCAAGCCAATCTCGTCTACAATTCTCGGCGACAGGGGAAGGGATGATCCCCCAGGCATTAAACAGGAATACTTGCCCCTAGGTTTGGAGACACTCGAGGACATAGAAGACATGCGGCATTATGAATCTTCAGCGGGAATTATACGAGGTAATCTGATTTTTCCACATCCCAAAGACAATGTTTGTAAGTTCGTCGCTTTGCGCTGATCCCCAAGCACTAGCATCCGCTTCCGAAGAGAATGGGGTGACAATTGGGACACTTTTTTTACGCCTCGACTATCTGTTTCCCGCAACTGTTTTCGGAGATGGATAGACTATCGATCGCCTTTTCTCAGAAACAACGCTCGTCGACGTGCTAGGGAAACGGGGTATGTGCATAGATGTCTGAACTTTATCAGCGACCCTGAGCTTGATGCCTTTTATGGGCGCCCTAAACGAATATGCATTGACCGCGCTTTATGATGCAGAATTCCAAAGCCTGGATCTCGGGCTGACATTTCGTTCCAAGGTGACGTCATGCATGGTGCGAATTTGACCTCCCTCCGTGAAGCATGACATTATACCTGCAATAGTGTTGAACCAGCCAGAATAGTTTAAGCATCCGACGGCACTTTCCTCTGCGGAGGATGCTTCCGGGACGACTTTGACCTTGTATACATCCAACAATTTCGCCAGATCGAGAAACTGGTCTTGGCAAATACGGGTATTGGAAACGAAGAGTTTCTTGGGCTACATTTTGACGTATTCTGAGTCATATGACAGTGCTTTTTCAGAGTATTTCACATCGTTGCTTCAACTGCGGCACCTCGATTTGTCAGGGAATTCTTCAATTAATGACGATTCGATGCCTTGCGATCGTACCGCTTGATAACCTGGATTCAATAGCTCTCCTTATTCGGAACAAGCGTTCTGATGCCTGGACTACGTAAACTGGCAGTCGCCATGAAAGCAGGTATTGTAGACGTCAGGATTCCTGGCACGTGCGGGGGGTGCATCGATAGTAGGCTCGTGATATGCGTGTATCTTGTGGTGTTTTGACATTCTATTTAGCTATGGATACACGATATCTTCTGTGCACAGTGACCTCGCTCATCTCAGATCCTGACGTCGCCTGCATGTTGTTTAAAACAGCTCTCTCGCGCAATATCGAGGCCCACACAGCTGTCAATTCGGCCATAGTTTCAACTGGCACTCGGAACGAAATGGAGGAGAGACTTTGGAGGATTCTGGAAGCAAGAAAATGTGATATTGTTGGTCGACAAATGTTATTATACAGGGAAGGCAGGACGGAGTAGTCGACTCAAACATGGATGGCCCGAGGCTCTGACCTGAAGGAAACCTAAAAAAATACATGCTCACTTCCGACGCGCACTTTGCTTGCCTCCTTCTGTCTTTGCGTGCACAACCTCCATGTCTAAACCGCTCAGATAACCCTCGGTCACGTCCATTGTTCTATAAATCACCTTCAGGCTCGTCGGAGACTTGATCCAGCACAGTTCATTATCGACATCCTTCCAGACATAGTACTTGGGCTCTGCACCCTCGCTAGATTTGCTCTGCAGCAAAAACTTGGCATCGCTATACTCGGGATCGCGGACGAGGAGGGGCCTCGGGTCGAGTAATCCGTAGTCCGACTCGAGCGATTCTTTAAGGTCTCTGCCGCGACCACGCCAGTAAGCATCGAGGCCCATGTGTGCAGGATCGGTTTTCCAGCCTTGTGGAGGTGCAAGGCGGGCAAGGTCTGAAGCTGTCGCAGACGGTGCACCCGTGTGACTGGTGGGCGACATGGGTGAATGGTGTACCAGCTGCAAACAGAAACGCTGGTCAGACGCAAGGGAAACACGACGATGCTATGCGGACGCACGGGGATGATGGTGGTGAGAGGCTGAAATAGACGAGATTATGAATTTGAGAGTAAACGTGACACCGATGCTCCTATTTACGGTACGACGGCCCTGGACGAGTATAGTAAAGATAGTACATAAATGAAAAACCGTTAATGGATCTCATCGAACTTGAACAAATCGGATGCGCTAACCATAAGTACCACAAGGACGTCGCCAAATCTGCCGGACTGATTTTCTCTAATTCACTCACCTCATGTAGTAGGATGGATGGCCCGGGGACGTGACACCGCTTACTGTATTGCCGGCCTTTGTTTTGACCTTGTGCTCAGCACTCTTAACTTGGACGTACCACTGAGGCTAACTTGACCTCCAGACCAGTCATCGGCTTCACAGAACCGGGGGCAACTTCCTTTCATCAATCAAACTAAAAGCCCCATCCTCGCAAGGGCTTTAAGCGCTGGTGGTAGCACAGCCCGGCGACATATCGGGCAATATGTCACGGAAGGTGTCAAGGTCCGAGCAATACAATGTCAGAGTCATGGTCACCCCCAGTGGGTATAGATGGACAACAACGCAGGGTGAATTCAATGCAAAGCGCGGAATAAAGTTATTCCTATCACGGATCTTGCCATGAAGAACCTAGGAAATTCATTCCGCCGCTTCCCTGCCTCTCTTCTTCGGACGCAAGTAGTCATCTAGGTTGCCGTTGCATTTACATGTCGCTCCTGGTCCACCCACGATCCCTCCGCCCGCGTCTTCCGAGGCTTTTTTTTCTCCCTTGCCTTCTGAATCGCCCTTTACGGGAACATCGTCGCCGTGCTAGCCCTCACTCTCCCATTATGCTGCCTACCAGCCCTTCCAGAATCATAAGTTACACATCATTCCTGTGCGAATCCTGCACACGTATTTTGCACACTCACATTCGCTTCGTGCTTCGCAGATACCAGAAAACCATTTTGGCTCAGGTGCTCCCGGTATTGTGAAACTTCATCTCCGTTACCACCTCACGCAAGGTCTGTCGAACCCCCCGCGAACATACATAGGCATACGAGCATCCCTCCCGCGTACCTTTATGGTCGACAGCCCCCGATGACAGCTCCACGTTCCAATATCTGCTCCAGCCGATCTGGCCAAGTATATGTAAGTTCGCTGTTCGTCAGCTTTGAGTCACCCACAGCCACTCAGCTTCACAGTCCCCTTGCTCCCCGTGCAATCAACGTATTCGATTCTGTCTTCGTTCAATCTGTTGTCAACCGCTGCGAAATTTGATTTGCAAGAAATTGGTGGAGATGGAAGCCCTGGAATCTCTAACAAGTGGCGGGATATATTTCAGCAGGTTTGTAGAAATGTATCCGTCCGTTTGTCATTTATTCCTCGCGAGTACGACGAGCTTGTCTCCAGACGAGATATTATCTCGGTACAACAACACGTATGGAGGTGAATAGGGAAACAATCAATAATTTTTGTCTTTTGCACGTTCCATTGCTGGAAATAATAAAGTGGGTAATCCGAACGAAGAGCGACTCCGAGACGACGCACGATTATAGTGTAGGAGCTTCTCGATCAAATCCACGTGCGTCAAAACCATACGACGACAGCAATATCTCTTGAGCTGCAACTCGTCAAGAGCATCTCTGTGGCAAGGGATGAGGATGTCTTCGGACAGCACTTCAAAGATGGGTACCCTTCGCTCGTGTCATTGGCGAGCAATTCCAAGTACGCGTTCCATTTGTCACCGATGACTTTTCCGCATGTAAAACACCTAACCGGGATGATCTATACGATGGCCGTTAGGCAGTCAAATCGATCATGGTCAATAACTTGCCATCGTGGTTTTTTTGAGAGGAGAAAGGCACGTGACTGATGAACGCGTGCAAGTACTTACATAAGTTCGCGTTCAGTATTTGTCTTTGACATCTTTGGCAGCCTCCTCAAACACGCTGACGCTGTTCTTGGGCTGCTGATGCACAAGTTCCTCGACGCTACGCAGCGATAAGGGATTCGAGAGGAGGACCTGCAGGTCGTTGGCGGACAGGATTCCCCTCGAGATGTACGCCTTTCTTCTTTAGTGGTTCGCTACCGTTGCCGAAGAGGTCAAGGCGAGAGGCGAGGAGGATGCCGTGCACCACTGCGCGCACGTCGGGGCAAGGTTGGCAAAGCGGCCGGGTTGCGTGCGGCTGGGAAGCATGCAGGGCCACCTATCCACGACCCCTTGTCGTTGTTCGCACAACACTCCCTTCGCTTCGTCGACCGTGCTCGCGCGGTAGATACCGCCATGAAGGTAGACCCGCGATCTCGGATCTCTTGCGAGGACGCAAGCATGGATGAACCTTACGACGGGGCGACTGGCGTCGACATGTTGGTGTCATTGTCACCCCCAACTCGGAAGATATTGAACGAATCCCCAGAGAGGGAAGCGTTTATAAAGATAAAGTGTGTAGTCTACTTTGTCCGAATCGCGTAGTCGTGACCGTCGAACCAGATGCACTCATCCCGTGTGCCGTACCGCGGAGAGTGAGCAGTACAAGGGTAGTAAGATCAGGCCATGATTTGTACCGCGGTCAGGAACCATGGGCATGGCCCTGCCGCGCAGAACAGCATCTAACAGTCTCTACAATTTTACGAGCACCTCTCGGAGCACATGGCGGAGCTCCTATCGTACTTCATCAAGGAGTATGACCACACCTAACTTTGAGATGAAATTTCGCGCGAGATCGCTGGGATGATGTTTAGCACCCAAGATACCAAGAGCCCAGAGTCTTTTCACGCTTCCTCGTCAGGTTCGGCGATGAATCTTATTCGGTACTCAAGCAGATCAGTCTGCTTCTCGAACACTTGGATTCCGAGGTACGTACCTCCCCTCTGATAATCTTTCGTTCACAACAATGCGTCTGGTGCTCGTCGAAATCATTGGTTTCCTAATTCACGAACTCGCCAGCTTCCAAGACTTGTCCAACGATTTCGACACAGACGCGCAAGCAGCTTGGCAGTCTGTACGACTTCATCTCCCGCAAGTTAGTCCTGTCTTCGTAAGTCCGCTCCAAAGCCTTTTCTACTCTCACAAAGCTGTGCAATGTACGCGTGCCGTTCCCCCAGTAGTGGCTCAAAATCACGCGGCATGCGGTCGGCATGTTGGACGACAAGGCATCGATGGCGCGCAAAGCGGCCGTGGCGTCGTTGACCAAGTTGGAAAATGCTATTGGAATGGCGGTCGACCATGGCGAGGTTAACAAGGGAGCGAGTAGGGCAAGGGCGAGGGTGAGGGGACGACGACGAATTGGACACCGACAATCCTGAACGCATTCCCAAGGCCAGGGAGAAAAAGTAAAGTATGTGTCGAATTTGGCAGTGCGATCTATTCTGACGGTGTCGATCAGACAACGGGAAGAGGACGTCGATACGATGGACGTCGACAAGGAAGAAAGACAAGAGGTGGAAGAGGCTCGGACGAAAATAAAAATAAGAACAAGATCACACACTCGTCCATGGTTAATCTCGCTGTAATGACTTCGGGATGAGGCCCTCGCTGCGCTCGAGTCCAACGAAGCTCTTCAACTCCCTCAACAACGTCGGACTCTCTGTTGGCACTGCCTGCGATCGAGCGGCAGAAGTGGTAAATGTGCGCAACGAGGCGCGCAGTGTACCACGAACAGGCGAAAACGAGAAAACTCCCTTCATGAGACTCTGTCGTGCTCATCGTTGCCGGATTCTGCCGTAACCAATCATAATCGAGATAGTTACGTAATATATCCGTGAACAAACTTGTGAATTTACGGATGACTCAGCGTCCAAAATAGAATGCGTCCTCATCCGCCCTCTAAACCAGAAAAAGAATTCACGCACGAAGCTCTGAAACAGCCGCTTCGTCTCGATGGACGAGATCGAGTGGAAATACGGAGACCGTTGGTCCGGAATTAGGCTGGGTCGAGTGCATGTTTGGCAAAACGCGTGGTAAGCATATTTCGACGCGGTTGTGCGTACAGATGTTCAACATACCATCTAGCGTTGTTGCTTATGTCGATGCGAAAATCGTGAAACCACCAGGAGGTAACAGTGACGCGAATGCTCAATAAGCTCCTCAGACGCAGCGATACGATTGAGAAGGTGTCGTTTTGCATACTCGCCGAGCAACGCGTACGTCCTCTTCCACTGCTCCTTTTCTCTAATGCGCACAAAATCCCAGTAGGTTTGGCACCTTCGCCTCACGGTCCACTGTCTCGCCGATGCGGGAAGCTTGCTCGACTGCGCATGCCTTGTCAGCATTGTCGCCTTTGAACATGTCCGTCGGCCGGAAGTAGAAGTCGTTGGAGACGAGGTCACAGTGGTTCGCACTATCCTTCGTGTCATGATTTTTTTATCTAACGAGATACCCTAGCACGCACCGGAAGAGCGCGTCCCCGTACCTCTTGCCATCCACCACACTCCGTTTTGCGTCACGTTTGCTTTTTCCCCGATCAGATGACACGGCCTATTGTCAATCCGTCACCGCTGGAACAGTGGCTGAGTGCAGGCACGATGAGCGTTGCGCGAGATTTGCGTGTTGCACAAGGCAGGTGGTGTGCCCACACCCCCAGACGAGATACTGCGACTACTCAATTGTGGCCGTGGGCATCGCAAAATATTTAGACAAGCTAGTCGAAGCGCGACTACGAGAAGACTGGGCGGGACGCAAGGTAGAAATACGATGAACGCATGTGTCAGTATTACGTCGGAACCGTTGAACTCGAACTTGACACGCTCCTTGATGGGGCTACCTACTCTTGCAGGTCCTTTGCTGTTGGTCTCTCCAGTCTTTGCTGATCCAGGTTCGATCGTACACCTGAACCTCCAACCCTTCGTCGCTCGCGGCGATGCCCTCTTGTCCGTTGGTCAATTTAGTGATGCCGCCGAGAGTTATATCGACGCCATTTCGCTTTCTCCAGGCGACCACCTCCTCTTCTACAAGTGCGCGACCGCTCACTTTTCGCTCGGTCGACATTTCAGCGCCTTCGACGACTTTTCCAAGGTCTTCGAGCTGACGTCGGGCGAATTTGACAAGGCCATCATCACGATTGCCAAGATTTACACCAAGGACAGAGATTTTGCGCAAGCGCAGAGCAGAGCACCCTCGATACTTATATGTCCAGGGTATCCGGGAGTATGGACGCGGACGAGTTGATGGTGGATATCAAAGCACAATCGGCGGGGAAAAAGGCGTGCCATGCCAAGTATGCGCAGCTATGGACGGTGTGTTCGGAAGCGGCGACGCAGGTACTCAGAGTGGCCAGTCATAACCTCGAAACTCGTCGCATCCGTACCAAGTGCAGTCTTGCTGGAGATGACCCACAGGGTGCCGTCGTCGATTCGAGGTTCGTGTCGTCTGTCACTTATTGGCCGCTATACTGACGGGTGGCATCTGTAGTCGACTGTCGCATCTCTCGCAGCCCACGACGACCTTCCTGATACTTATATTCCGTTTGGCTTATTTCCTTCTCCCACCTTCGCAACATCCTCGCTACCTCTCACTTTACCCCCCTCAAACAATGTCTACACCTAGACCCTGACTCGCCTACTTGCAAGCCTGCGCATAGATCGTCAAAATTCTCGACAAGGGCTTCGCGAAACTTGACCAGCTCATTCAACAGAACGGCTGGATGGGCGTGGTTAAATATGTTGCTGGTCCATCCAGAGAGTACCCTGACGATGGTTTCGCATCCACGTTCAAGGATGCACCGGAGAAACACGGATCCCCGAACTTATGGCACCTTCGCCGTCGATACCATCCCTGACGTACGACTGTCAAGTTCAAAGCGGGCACACCTCCTGCGGTCCATGTGCCGCGTGTATACCAAGCCGAACCTACCGAAAAAAGGCGAGGTATGGTGTGATGCGCGCTCTTGGGTATGTCGGAGGAGGCGCTCAAGGTTGCGTCGGAGATGATGTCGGAAGGCAGTGCAGATGTGGATGGGTGGATTGGCCGTGGGGAGGCGTTGTTGATGCGCGAAGAGTGGGAAGAGGCTGTGAGAATGTTTGAGAGGGCGGCAGATGGGAGTGGGCGGAGTGATCGCGATGTATGCGCTTGCTCGTCGCTGCATTGGGGTATTTGCTCACCCTTGCGGACAGGTACTCGGCCGATTGCAAAAGGCACAACGATTGCTAAAGCAGTCGAAATAAAGGGACTATCACAAGGTGATGGGTGTAGCACGCGATGCTGACGCCAAGACGATCAAGAAGGCCTAGTAAGCCCTTTATCTCCTCGTCGCGTCGCGCGTGTACCGAATACGAGATCAGTCGCAAAGCGGCCATGACGGCGCATCCAGACAAGAGCGGTTCGGAAACCAAGGTGCCGGCAGTCAACGAGGCGTACGAAGTCCTCAGCAACCCTGGTTCTGCGACCAACACCACCACTTGCTCTTTCGCAACATTGTGATCGCGCTTCGTGATGTGGCATTCTCGTTAGCAACATTATTAATGAGAACTTGAACGAGCTGTACAAGAGCCTGCTGGACGCCGATCTGGTGGTGAAGGAGGGCATCCCGATGGTGTTCACCCACCAGCCGGGCAAAGATGGACAAGTCTGGAGGACAAGGAACCAAGCATGTCGACCAAGAACAATGTGGTTTACAATAGTGTTCCGAACGGTACTTGCGTGCGCCCAGTGTGTTTCTTGACTCACCCAGTACGTCATCATTGTTCTCGACAGAGCATGCCATAGACAAACAGACATTTCAGAGCACGACGCGCTACTTTTTCTCGTTTTCGGAAAGGTTGTGTCCGATGTTTTTTCATGCGCACGGCTCACATGGTAATGGAACAAAAAAGCGGAAAACGACGTGGACAAGTTCTGCAAACGGCCCCGGTCCATGGAGGATGCGCGGCAGTGGCGCGATATTGCATTTTATCTCGCGTTGCCGCCGTTCAAGTCGGCCCATCTGGTCAAGAGGTCTACCGTCGTACCATGACATTCTGGCCGTAGCGAAGGCACACAAGGGCATAAGCGAGGAGCTGCGCGAGTTTGAGGCCGTATTGGAGGAGGATCGACTGCAGGATTTGGAGGACGAGACGTTTTGAGAACGGAGTCGAGGGGAAGAAGGCGGTGGCGCAGAAAAAGGCGAGGTGACGATGGGTGTTTTCCGGGTGTGCGTGTGACGCGGCGGCTCATATGTTTGGACAGCGACGCGAAAGAAGGCGGTATGTACCGAGCACGACACCTGAACATCCACGGT
The DNA here is from genome assembly GCA_038089675.1 of Boletales sp. KT-2023b. Classification (NCBI taxonomy): domain Eukaryota; kingdom Fungi; phylum Basidiomycota; class Agaricomycetes; order Boletales; species Boletales sp. KT-2023b. The sequence goes on from JBBPLE010000094.1 coordinate 38,099, forward strand.
CAACGCGACGTGCACATGTGCGGGACGAGGTCGAGAATGTGTGTGTGACAGTAATGTAAAGATTTTATGTAGTAGGTGCGCGATAGTCGAGCTTGAACAGGTTGGTGATGGCTTGGGAGCATCATGCATGAAGCACACGCACAGAATCTATCGAATCGCATGCGTCGCACGAGTAGCATCGGTGATCCTGTTCGTCTGTGCATCTACAGATCCGACACAATAATTTCCGCACGAGGTCTCGGCGGTGGGCCACGTCCTGGTCGCAGCCGCTATATTGAATCCGCTTCTCTGATCACGTCGTTCGACGTGGGTTTGCGTGCAGCCATTGCCTCTGGCAGCCATGAGCACGCATGGGTTCCGAGGGCAAAGTCTGCTGGTGGGGTTTTTTTTTTCTTCTACATATCATGTAAAACTCTATAATGGAGTCTAACGTATACTTAGTAGCGTGTTCGGCCCATCAGTCAAACATTGCTATCATGTACATCACCGAGGTTTCGATCAGCCCCAGTATACCCCATGTCAACTCTAGATTAAGAAGAGTGCCCAAGCGGTGCTGGAGTTCAAGTTGTGTCGCAGAAAAGGGAAGAAAAAAAGAAGGAAAAGCAATGTGTTGTCAGGTTTACTATTGAACGACCATGTACAGTCGCCACTAAGTCCTACAACCGTCGTCAGTGACTAATGACTCGTCGCTGCGACCTTGAATAGGTTATGGCTGCTCTTGAACTTGTATCTACCGTCTCACCCCAGAGGATTCCGCGGGCCGCGACATCGCGCTCTAATATTCTTCCATCTAATTTATCCACAGTCGCGGCTCCGCTTGCAGTGACTGGTCATTATTTCAAGTTTGGCGAGAACGTTCAGCTCTCGAAGTTTTCAAAGTTGAACCTACACAAGCGGAAGACAACGGAAATAGTACAGCCACGAAGTACTATCGTACAGCATTCGCTTTTTCACCGCTCAAGACGTTCCCGGAACCACTGTCAGATTCAACCCGTTCAGGTATCCCTTTCCTTCTCCAAACTTATTTATGGTTGCCTGAATCTCGTCTAGCCCGAGCGCAGTAATGAGGCAGACCGAATTCTCTATCCCGTTCCAAACATAATAGTACGACGACGTTCCAGAGCTAGGTATGGCCTGGAAGATAAACAGGACGTCGCCGTACTGGGGGAGACGAGTCCAGATAGGCTGAGCATTTTTGAGCCCATAGCTCGTGCTTAGCATGTCCTTGACGTCGCCCGGATTACCAGCCCAGTAGTAACTCCTGTCCATGTTGGCTTCGTTGTTAGTCCACCCCGTAGGGGGGGTGGTAGCCTGAGGTGACGCAGTCGGGGCGGAGGACGACGACATGTTGGGTGATCTGTGGTGTTCGTGTCAGGGTTGTACTAACGCAACGCAGTCAGACAACGAACGTACTGTGTTGTGTTGAACGTACTAATGTGTACAGTAGAGCTGTGCTTGAGACCCAGCTTGCTCCCAACCCCGTCTTACCCCGCTTTTATATCAGGTGGATCGTGACCCCGTTTCCTTTTTTCGGGTAGGTTCTATACCATTCCCACACTAAGCTGAAAGATTTGTTTCAAATTGGGGATTTACTAGGAACATCCCATGCGAGCTTCTCTTCTAACATCGTCACGGGTTTGATATGGGCGCAGAACAGACCTTCATTGGCGTAGCAAGGGGCCAAGCTTCCGTCTGGATCCTTGGTTGGATTTTCCAGTTCAGGGCGAGTCAATTTTAGCTAAGTTCTGATCACCGTACTAATCCACTCTATGATCGAAACATGGTACGTATGCAACCTACGCTGCTGGTTGGTTTAATATTCTTCAGCTAAGGCATAGATATGAGTTTGGTACTCTTGGGGCCCCCTTTTTAGCGGATATGGCAAATTTTGATTTTGATCCGCGGGCACTTTCTTCCCATTGGATGATGATTCGCGAACCATGGTTGGTGCATCCTTCATCTCCGTTTCCCCTAAGCGCGATAGCACTTGTCTGCTGACCCCAACGCCAGCGGAAATTAGTTGAGGAAAACTGCTTTTCACGTCATGGCTTGGAAACACGTTGGTCATGTGGGCTTCCAGAAACTATTCTCCCCGATGTAGCCCCCACTTTCTAATTACGGCCGAAATCTGAAGACTCGTCAGCCAACATTCATAAAGTTCCCCTCTTCCAAGTCTTCCACACCCTGGCGATTCCTTCAGTCAGCTCTTGTCATACAAGATGAGCACTGACTTCACTCCCATTCCTGCTTTCAATGGCCAGCTCCTATTTGCCACTGCTTATACGTGGACAAAGGCTCAGGTATATCTTCCTCTAGTTTGATATTCTGTGACTGACGAAATTCTCAATTGGTTGACAGGTTCTTGACTTTCTTAGCAAAGTTGCCGCTAATCCAGCCACGTATGGGGCTCCAGCCAGCCGCCAGGCGGATTTCCAGCAGATCTACAACTATATCTACGGACTCGTGTAAGTGATGATGAAACCGTGATCATAGATATTCATGGCGTTCGTTGGATCAGCGAGGGTGGGGCGAGTTACGTTGCACCCCTCCCCCCGCAACAGATACTCCGTAAGGCCCAACAGACCCCAGCGCTTAATCCCACCGCCAGCATCAAATGGACCGTTAACACTATCGGAGAAGCATACTTCATCATTTTCGACCTCTTGGGCGTTTTCTTGTCCCTTATGGGACCCGCGCCCACTACGGGCACGTCGAAAAACTACTTTTTGCCCCTTGTTGCGGTCTATGCAAAGTGGTGTGGACAATTGGCAAAAAGCAAGGGCTTCACGCCGACCGTTGTCCAAATTACCTGGTCGAGCAACGACGGCGGGAAGACGTGGTATTCCTTCCTTGGCTCCAGTGCCGCCGGATTCGTAAAGGACCCGGCGTGGAAAGACCTCGTAGGAAAGACGCGTCACGACTATCTGAATGGCATTCTGGGTTCATCAAGTTGGCCCACTTACGGGCAGTCCCCTTTGAGGGACGCGGACAGCAAGGCCGGAACAAACTTTGGAAACTGCGGGGAAACTTATCCGTTCCTCTATATTCTAGCGTTTGTTGATCCCCTGGTACACCGTATGATTACGCTCACGACGTCTTGATATAGGGATACTACCCTCAAGACAAGCAGCTACGGGATCGCCCTCAAGGTTGCTAAAATCACGGAGAGCACATACAATGGGGCCAATTACTGGTCGTTGGGTGCTATGTTGCCTCCTTGTTTGAACTGTTCGAAGTTATTGGACTTGTATGGAGTTGGAGGTCGCCTGGCGAATTTCCAGCTCTACCCGCCTCCATCTGGCACGACATAGTTTACCAGCGCTGTTCTTGTACTGGAAAAGGTGGTATACGGGCACTTTCACACATTTTTCTTGGAATCGTAAGCGTACTGTGTACTTGTACTGCATCGACTTGAATACGTCTATGAAATTTCGGTCAAATTCCCCCCCGGTTCATTTGGTCCACCAACTTTGGGGCAATTCGCGGCCACAATATCATCATATTTGTTTAAAAGAGAGAAAGCATTGCATGTCATTGTGTGCATTGGCATGGGATGGCGGTGGAGAGCAAGCGTGACAGCCGTGCGCCAACTTGCCTACTGAGATGGATCCGGGCTCCTGCCCCAGCAATTCTTAATCGGATCTCTTTGAAAACCGCTGTAACTCTGAGTCCAACAGGTTCCCTTAGCGCGGCCAAACCGCTGGCTTCACTGGCCGCAATACCGTTGTGTGCTTGTGATTGCATCTACCCAACACTGTCGGATAGCGAACACGCATATGCAAACTAAGGACCATGGCACATGTATCTGCCCTCATCGGCAGGAAGCAATACGGACTTGCATATCCAATAATTTCACCTATACGTTCCGCAATTTAGTCTGCCATCACCGCTGTCAGTCCACCCACACGTCCGTCATACCATTCCACTGGCAGAGCTCAGCTCAGCTCATGTGTACGCATCCGCCATTACTATGTACATCTTGTGACGTGGCGGCTTTTCACATTTTCTGGCTGAGCGTGCAAGTGTCTGATTTCGTTCGGACTGGGCGACAATTCACACTGCATGTCACTTCCATCTGCACGCTGGGAGCCACGCCAGGTAGGCAGCTGAGTTCGAGTTTGTTGAGCGGTGATGCACCCTTAAGGCCGGTGTCCGTCTCGGATGAGTGACTTTGTCAGTTGCGGTCAAGCCGCAGTTGCGCTGTCACTTAAGCCCTCATTGTTGGTACACCGACCTTCGATGCATGACATTTTGCCATATGTTTCATGCTTCGTGTAGATGATGACATTCATTTATTCCTGCCTTCGAAGGGCACCTCAGCTTGTTCCCCGAGCGTTTATTATATGTACCGTACCTCGCTCGTCTGGCTTCCTCTCCCGCTCTTGTAACCTTTGATACACCTATTGTTAGCGCCTTGCGACAGCTGGATTTTTGTCTGACTGACATTCATTCAAGTGGACTTATTCGCTTCTCTACGCGCGCGCATCATTTTCAAGCTGGCCGGGTTCTAGTGAGATCTAGATCTGAGCAGAACCATCTGAACCATGTATCTTGTCAAATTTAAAGCGGCGCACCTGACGGACACTATTGTTCAGTATTTACCGAATGATTAAACACGAGTATACTTATCACTCTTTGTTTCGTTTCCTCCGCATCCCTCTTCTCCGGTTGCTCCCGTCATGACAAAAGCACAACGCGAAGCTGCTATCTCGTCCAAGCATTCCGCACGAGCCAAGGCACTTGCCATGGCCTCCTCTTACAACGGTAGCGCCCACGATCCCATACTGCGCGCGACGGGTACAACGCCAACACCAGGTCGCAGTCTGCATAGCTGACAATTTCTTTGTTTAGCGACGCAGATCGTCGAACGTATTTCCGCTGGTGAATGGACGTCGTCGCAAGTGCTTGACGCATACACGGCACGCGCGGTGGTTTCGCAAGCCAAGACAAATTGCATCACTGAGGGTTGGTCGAAGACGAAAAGTTGTCAAAGATGTTCAACCTGTTACATTTTATAGTTCTCTTTGAGGACGCCAAGAAGCAGGCGAAAGAACTTGATGAAGAGTTCTCTCGCACTGGAAAATTGCGGGGACCTCTCCACGGTGTCCCGATGAGTTTCAAAGACCAATGTGCGCATATTCGCAGGATCATTTTTCTCAAACACTGAATGTATGCGCAGATGAAATTGCTGGTTACGATGCAACCCTTGGTTTCACGCATTGGGCCGATAAACCGTCTGTCAGGGATGCCTTCGTTAGTGGTCTTCATGCTAGTATCTCCTTTGGCTCGTACTTATTCTCAAAAGCTTGTTGCACTGTGCAAACAGGCGGGAGCCATCGTTATCGTGAAAACCAACGTGCCTCAGACGATGTTTGCGTTTGAATGTTCCAATGTACTGTGGGGCCGAACTACGAATCCGTGGGGTGATAATTATACTTGTGGAGGTAGTTCTGGTGGAGGTTTGCCTTTCTCTCCTTAATTACATCCTAATGTTGCAATTGATGTGGTTTGTTTTACAGAGGCTGCGTTATTGGCAATGGACGGATCTGCCCTTGGTGTTGGTTCGGACATTGGTGGTAGCCTACGTATACCTACTTCATACTGCGGCATTTACGCTCTGAAGCCGACATGTGATCGGGTGGGCAATGACGGAACCAAGAGTAAGGATCATACATGGTAGGCATTAACCATGATTGACATTTGGCTTTACCCAGGTTGCAACCCTGGGTTCGAGGGAGTTCGAGTTGCCTTTGGACCGATGACAAGGTATATGGCCTGCTATTCAATCTCACTTCCTTTGCTCAAAATGAAGGCAGGTCGGTCAGTGACTGTGAGCTATTCTGTCGTGTCGTATTCGGCGAACAGGATGGTGTCCACCGCAACGTTCCGATACCGTTCCGTCCCGTTACATTGTCCAACAAGCTTAAATTTGGATACTATTTCTCGGGTAAGTTATTCCTCATTTCTTGTTGCGACTATGGTCTTGACCCAATGGTCAAGATGTCTTGGTGCAATCTTCACCCGCGAACGTACGAGCTGTGCAAGAGACTGTCGATGCCTTGAGATCGCAAGGACATGAATGCGTAGAATTCGTACCTACGTTAAGTATGTTTGGATAATCTGTGTTCGGATACGCACTCCTGATGCTCGGATGGCCAGGCAAGGACGCAATGGGTGTCTTTGCGGCACTCATTACCGCTGACGGTTACGAGAGACTTCTCTCACACCTTGAATCTGATCCCCAGGTGATGTCCAAATTAATCTGTGATCATACGTTTATTAAGCTTGGGTTCTTCAGGAGCCAAGCTTGTTCCTCTCGACTCTGGGCCCAAAACTTCCAGGTCAGTATGTCGTAAGTTAGTCTTGGTCCACATATCTGACGCTCCATGGAGGCTTTGTGCGCTACTTGATCGCTCAGGGTGCTAAATTATTCCTCGGAGATCAAACATTCCATGATCTCTTTTTATTGTCACGTAAAAAGTCTGTCGCGGAATTTGTCGGGTTCACCGATTCGCGCAACAAGGTCGCGCAGGCATGGTACGAGGAGGTGAGTGCGATTCGCATTGCATATGGTTGTTCGTCAATGGTCCCTCCGACAAGGTTTGGGATAAACACGGTTTTGACGGAATCATTGCACCTGTCCAAGCGCTACCCACCGTCCCTCACGGGTAGGTATCTCTTGCGCTCATTGTTGCTAGTGCGGTCGTGACCACGATCCCCCCATCATCTAGTGGCTGCGCGAAGCTTTCACCGCTTGCAGCTTCTACTGTGCTCTACAACATTGTCGATTCGCCTGTGGGTGTCATTCCCGTGACACGCGTCGATCCCAAGCTGGACGTGCTTCCCGCCGATTTCGCGCCAGGTGCAAATGGCCGGTCCGGATTCCTTGAGAGAATAATGTATACAGACTCGAAGCTGGCGTACGACCCGGTGGGGATGGCGGGTATACCTGTGGGGGTGCAGGTCGTGGGTAAGAAGTGGGAGGACGAGAAGGTGTTGGCGATGATGAAGGTGGTGGATGACGCACTGGGGGCATCGCGCGGTTTTGGTCCTGGTCAGTGGAAGGCACAGTAGCGTGACGGACGGACGACCTACGAGGAGGACACGATGGCTGTTGGTGGGGATAGCTCTAGACCAGCTTGTACAATATGTTCGGCGTTTCGATGCGACGTTATACTATATTTATTTACGATCCCAGGAGATGTCAACGAGATGCTAAGATATACATATCGATGAGGTTGTTAACTATACAGTGCGATGGATAAACCTATCCCCCATCCATACACCCATGTCTAGCGCGGATGATATACCCCGACGCCGTCCACGGCGAACGGGTCACGTACACGAGAGAGAGAGAGAGAGAAAAAGAAAAGTCGAGAGATATACAACGGTTTACCATGTGATGCAACAGTGAAAACACGACTGGGATGTGAGGGGAGCAGCTATGTGCGAGAGGCCAGCAAAGCGAAATGAGGATATCGGCGACAGCACGAGAACAAGAAAAAACCAAGAGCAAAAAAAAGGCGAGAACAATCGACATGATCTAACACCATCTGTAAGAGCGAGATTGGCACGCGACGAAAACGGTATCGCTCCCTGGTCGTCATCCCGTCGACATGAGTAGGGGGATAGAAACGCGATCGTGCGATGCGCTCACCTTAATTAGGAAGTACTGATCATTGGGACCTGGATCGGGCCTCATTCCATGTCCGCGACGATTCCGATGTCGACGATCCGGGGGAAGAGGGCTGTGCGAACCGAGCTTGAGTTTGTCCTCCAGATTCAGAGTGTGCCCTGACGTGCAGGTCTTCCGAGATCATCGCTTGCAAGATACCCGATTGTGAGGGGGGTTGATGGTCATGGGAAACGGCGTGCTGCAGATGCGGGCGAGAGGCAATCTGAGCGGCTGGTGCCGCCGCCGTCGAGGGCGACTGTGCGTCGGAAAACGGCGAGGAGGCCAGCATGCCTTGCGACTGAGAATACGGAGAGAAATTGAACGTGGGTTGACCGAATCGATGCATCGATTGCGTGCTCGCATCCTGTCCTGCGGCCATAGGAAGGGATCCTTGTTGGTGACGAGGGGACTGTTGGGGGTATGGGCTTCCTGTACCAGTCCGTCGGGCCGTGCTGCGCGTGCGGCCTTCTCCGACCACATGACCCTCGCTTCGTAACTCGGGGTCAATGTGGGCCTCTTCGACGGGCGTGGATCTACTCGGTCCCGGACTGGGGTGGTCGTCGTCCATGTCAGACGTTGCCTCATCCTCTTCTTCAGATACGATCAGCTTGTTCTTTGGTCGACGCTTCCTTGTACGTTTGTATCCTTCCCCTCCAGAAACGTCCAGCTGCCAGTAATTTCCTTTGCCGGGTTCTGTGATGGGCCGGGCTACGTGTTGGAAAACTTTGTTGAGTGATAGGTTGTGTCGAATGGAATTCTGTCCAAGCGTAGATTAGCGTTTAGTCTGAGAACGATAAGCAGGCAAGAACGAAAATTTTGCACCTTCCATGCCTTCTCGTTTTTATGGTCCCGGAACCATTGGAATCGGTTCTCGAGAGCCACGTAAATCTCTTGAAGTGTGAGCTGTTTTTTCGGACTACTATATATGGCCAGCTTTATAAGCATAGGTAACGGCGTTGAGGGTTTTTCGCCTGGAGCAGGGTCGGGCAGTGATTGGAGACTAACATCCTCATGAGCCGCAAGTCCAAGTTGTTTCCGCAGGTAAGGCCCAGCGTCTGGGAAGGTAACTTCGGTGGCCTGGGAAGGTAATGCATGGAACGCGGAAATGCTCGAGGGGCGGTTCACGGCAGAGATCGAAGACGAAGGAGCTGGGTAATTCATCGATGGGGCGGTGGCGTGCGTGGTTGCGTTTCCATAAGCTTCCGGCGTAATCAATCCATCCGTGAGATAACTTGGAGAAGCGGTACGATAATAGGAACCACTGGTAGTATTTGGAAGTTGTTGCGGGAAACGAACATGTTCCAGACCAACACGGAATGGTCCCTGAAACGCTGGGTAGTATGGATATGAAGAAGTGGCATGCAGTGGTCGCGTAGTTTGGGTGTACTGGGAAATCACCTCTAATCCATAGTCGTTGAGAGGTTGACTTGATGTGGAGGTTGCTGATGACGTACTCCAGTCCACGCTGTTATGTGAATCTGCGGGACTGTTACTGCCACCATACGCATATTGCTGAAAGGGGCAGAATTCAAATTAGCACGGACCAGCAATGATAAAAATAATATGAAGCTGACATGTTGCACGTAGCGCGGATCTTGCGCTGGGTATGGTGGCAGAACCGCCTGGGCCCTGGGTGGGACGTATGGAGAATCATGAAATTGTTCAGTATCCAGACCGTGGAACGTTCCTTGGGAATTTGCGGAGTTGAACGGACCCAAGGACGAAAGCCCTGGGGGCTGTCCTCCGCCTCTGCCGGAAATGGGGACGGGGACGGCGGCAACGTCGGCCTCGCCGTCCGAAGGGTTACTGTCGGCGCGAGGGATGGTTAAAGCGTTTTGAGAGTCGAGTGTGGGATAATTAGGTAGCACACCACCAGACGGCATGTCTACGTGATGGATTCATTGTTGGAAAAATAACAAGAGGACCCACAGAACCAAATAGTTGGACAACACGAATTGTGCGTCGAATGCATAAGCGATGCCGAATTGGCGGTGTCAAGTAAAGGCACGCGTTGATGAACGATAAGATAAAAGGAAAATTAGTAAGCAAGTGTGAATCAGTGACGTCCGAAATTTAGCCGTACCTTGATACCGTGGGAAATTCATGTTGTGGTATAGGGTCACCAAGTCCGCGGGAGGGAATGGCATACAAGTGTCGGGAGGTTTGTCTCTGCCGTTTGCTGGTGGGGGCTCCTGCTTTTAAGCCTGTTCATTACCCGTGACACGCGGCTACATGTCACTCCTCAAAGTTACCCAAGAAGGCTAAAAGTACGGACATGCTGTATGGCGTGATAGCCTTGATTGCCTCTGAACACAAACTCGTGCGAACGGCGTATGTCAGCATCTTTCAAGCTGGGGGCGCTTCCTAACTGCAACTGTGGGAACCTGAAAATATACCATTTTGAGCAATTGCTAGTGGCGGTGTTGAGTGTGAGCCGCTTATTGCCCAATGAAGCAATGCTGCATGATTGCTTTGAACGCACTTTCAAAAGATACCTGATATGGAATGTCGAAGATTCCCTTTCTGGGTAACACCTGTGACTGGCTCTGTGCGCTGGCCATGGAGCGGCTCACGTAGTGAATTACCAGGATGAACCGCCTGCCAATATCATGACATATTTTATCTGAAGCCAAAGTGCCTATGGGTATAAGCCGTCCCGATGTCAACGGTTGTCAGGAGAAGGTGATGTGTGGGTACCGGGGAGGGTTAACTTCATTTCCGCACACTGCCGGTGGGTGCTTGTATAGCTGTTCGAAGAAAGCTGGGGAAGGTGAGAATCACTGTGCAAAGTCAATGTGGGAAATATAGTGTTTACTCGATGCGGCGTTTGGTGGCTATGGTTCTACAATTATCAGCCGAGAAGATGAGAGTGACTTCCTCATCGTTTCGCAGGCTTCGTTGTCACTGACGCTTCAAGATTACTTGTACAGTACATGGTTATCACACAGAGACCACCCTCAAACAAACACGGGTCCTCTATTCTTCCGGCTGAACTGCAACGCACTTACGGTCAAAAAAACCGTCAAACACCGAATCCTCCCGGTTGCCATCGTTTCATCGCAAGGAGACCGGGAGGTCGTTTCAAAATTTTGGGTCTCACAGTTGATCCCTTGAATACCAGGTCCCGGGACCATCCTGGGTGACGATGGGGTCCCATGTTGATGCAAAATCGCATAAATACGAGTTCTCCGTCGCGAATTTGTTTGAACCACTTCAGTCGCAACCCATCATGGTCAGCGTTCCCTCTGCTACAACATGGGGCTTGCACACTGTGACCAACATGCACTTTTGAACGGATTAACATTGTCTTCGCATACCTGCCACCATGTCGCGAGCTCTTTGGCGACTCAGGGTGTTGGGCAGTGCCGGTCACTACTACGGTTTTCTCGGGTTACGCTGTAACCGCTCCCAATCTCATTGGCCATGTATCCAGATCTGCTACGGACTATAGCATAACTTCTGTTATGGAAGACCTCCGTCCATACCTAGCAGAAAGTGACTATTTCTTAATCGTCGGCCATTCCCTACTAGTAGGCGCGACTACGGCCTTGGCCCTCTCTTCACAATTTTCTTCGTCGAACCCGACAGCATTTGTGCTCGTTGATCCTCTTCACCTCCCATCGGAGACGGGATCCACACCTTCATCACTATACCTGATCTACTTGCATGAGAAACAGCGGCCTCGATTATCTGTCACAATGTTGTGACCTCTGAACACTTGATCGATACACGAAATGTGCTCGGAGTCGTGCGTTACTCGGGTTACGACCGATCACCGTTTTGGCCCAATCGCAAATGGTTTTGGTCCTACCTCGAAGCAAGAAACTATCTGACTTGCATTAATCTTTGCCGTCGCATGTTCACATTCCAAATCGTCGACCCCCCGCACTAGCAGTGGCACTAGAGAGGATACTGCCTTTCGGAAGGATTCATGGGACTTTCCATCATTCTCATGCGATGATGGAGAAATAGAAAATGGTAGTGCAGACACTCCGCCTTTTGGGTTCGGCCAGGTTAAAAACGTGCAGACGCAGCCTTATTCCATAGTGCTCTCGAGTGGGTGGTTTAAGCACATCAGTGCGAGATCCTCTAGACTCGAATTTGATTTACTATCCATGTACTTGGACTCGGAGGGATTTGGACTGCCTCACAGGCCGACAGGTTTGCTAAAGATGTCAAGGATTATCAGTCGAATATGGCACTTCGGGCGCGTCATATCTAAATGGAGGGATCGAGCCTGCGCCGCGTCTCTTGTGCTATACCGTGGGTAATTAAAGCCATGAAGTGCGTACCTTGTATGTCGCGTTTATTTGGGCCAAATATCACTCTGCATGGTCCCCTGATTCTGGCTATGCAAAACAAAAGCAGGAATAGATCAATCAAGTGAAACACGGCCGGCTATGGTTCCGTTATCAACCCTGCACACAGCCTTGTACTGCGGAGGCGTTGGCCACTATGTTCAAGTTGTCATTATCACTAGACAGACGAAAAGGATTACAAGTCGGATGTCGGAACTCTTAATGACGTCGTCCTCGGATCTGTTTGAACCGACGAAGTACAGGCTTGGCGCATAGAATTTCGGTTAGTATTGCCAATGGGAGATTGGTAGTTTGAGCTGACACATCGGGCAAGCACAAGACTACACATTAGAGAAAGGGTGTCAGGTTGGCTCTAAACCAGATGGGCCGTGAAGCTGTTCAAGGCATCGGTTGCAAAGTGGTCTCCAGACTGACACATACCAATCCTTTTCTGACGTAATGTGCAAGGTCCAGCACTCGAGTGTATTTTCAGCGGCGATTCAAACTCGAAACCGTCAACCAGGAATTAGGTTAAAACAAGATTCAAGCCTCTTCAAGGTTTCCCTTGCGTCCTGTAGTTATTATAGGTTAGTCCGACAAACTCGAGGTTGGGACGAACATGTGTGGAAAAGTATAGTGGATTCCTACCAAAGTTCATCCTTCGTCGTCGAATACATCTCGATCCTTGACATTCACCAATGGTTGCGAATGATCGCCACGGACTCGCAGTGGTCGTCCAACGATGACCTGATTCTTCATATCGTCCCCGAATCGTCTGCACCCGCCGTCACCGATGGAACTGTTGCGCTGTAGTCGGCGTCCGGCGCCCGTTTCCTGCCCGGTAGGGCCGATGCTTTGTGTAGCTTACGCGGTGTCAAAGTGCGGCGAACCATAGCGCGGCGAGAAAACGTACCGTGTCCGCTTAGTAAAAATGGGGCCAACGCTTTCCGAGAACAACTTCAAGGGAGTCGTTCGAGTCCAGGAGCCTTGACAGGTTTCACATTGTGTCCTTTTCGGGCCATGAACTTCTCATAAACACGACCAAATTTTTGATTGTGCAGACCACACCATTCAACAAGACCTTGGCAAGTTGAAGACGCACAGCACAGTGGTACACTGACTCCGACCTCGTCGTCTGACACCTGATTTCATTCCCCACATATTTGGATTACACTGGAGGGACGCTGCGGCTGAACTCGTCTTGATGCAGTTCTATCTCGGCAATAAATGATATAAATACGAGTTCACCCGAAGTCAGGACGGGCGAGCAGTTCTCCCATCACATCATGGCTAACGTTCCTTCCGCTGTGACCTGGGGATTGCCTAGTGCCACCAAGTATGCACTTCTCATCCATGGATTATCAGCGACCTCACACACCTGGCATCGTGTTGCATCTTCCTTGGCTGTTCAAGGTGCGTGCGCATCGAACACTGTGCGTGCTGGATCATAATGTCAACGTGGCGCGATATCGCCAGGCTACTTTGTAGTCGCCCCCAATCTCATTGGGCACGCTTCCAGAGTCGCTACGGACTACAGCCTGGGTGCTATCGCAGAAGATCTCCGTCCATACCTCACGATGAGGAACTATTCCTTGATCATCGGTCATTCTCTGGGCGCAATTACGGTCTTGGCTCTTTTTCAACACCTTTCACCGTCACACCCGACCGCAATCGTGCTCGTCGACCCCCCTCTGCAGGCTTCACCCGAGAGAATCCGATTTGTCGAGAGCGAATTCGCCGATTCTTGCGTCAACGTGGAATCCGTGGGTGTTGTTAAAGCAAGATATCCGTTGTGGACACGTGAAGACTGCGTATATAGCGAGCTTGGAAAGCGTCTGTGTTCCCCTGATGCAGTGCATGCCATATTTCAAGTGAGTAGTGATTGTCGGTTTGGACGATGCTAATCCGGCTCGTATTTTAACAGCAAAACACCCCGTGGTACTATTTTGATCGCCTCCACGCGGTATCAGAGAAGTGGAAGGTGACGGTCTTGGTCGCAGATCCCACCATCTACGAGCTCTGTCCGGTGGAAGACATTCATCCGTACCCTCATATCCGGCCTGTCATGGTTCCTGGCGCGGGTCACTCTATCCAGAGCGAGTTCCCTGAAGTAATAGTCGAAGAAGCGTTGAAGACAGTTGCTGGATTGGAAGAAGCATGATGGTATTTGATACCTATTCATTGCTTAGGCAATGTGTATTAATATGCAAATTCATTCGACACAAGATCCCAATGTATGAAATTGTCCCGAATTGTACTATTCTTGTTCGCACCTGAAATTGGTTGAGGGAGATCGATCGCTCCCACGTTACTAGTTCATCACAATAATCGACCGCAATGTTGTTTCTGTTAAGGTTCGACGTGACATCAGATAGTGTCAATGCTCTTGAGGTTGACCATACATACATTGGAAGCTGGACGTGTCATGCCAACGCTGCAGGCGCTCGTCCGACAATGGGTTGAGAATTCTGATGGGCAACGGTGTTTCTTCACGCTGCCTTCCACGGTGCAACATGACTGTGAGGAAGGGAACGAGACTCAACAAGAAGACAGTGGTTGCCAGGCCAGAGGATGGCATGTAAAACACAAGCTCGACCCCGGCGATGCAGAGGGCACCGAGGAGGGGTACGGTATGAAGGAGTCTGGTCAGCGTGGGATGACTCTGAAGTGAACATGGGATTTCAATGTCAGAACATCAAGCATGAGCGGAATGCTCACTACGTACTTGGGGGAAGTAAATGTTAGTGGAGAGACGAAGACTGACGGTGTAGATGAGAAGTGCCAGCACCACCGGCAGCATACCCGTAGACCTAGAGACAGCAAGAACACTGTAGAAGGAGCGATGTCAACAACATGCGAACATGTATACGATCGAGGTTTGGGTAGCTCACCCAAGGAGCGCCGTGAGCTACAGTCGGATAAATCTCAGTCGCTGGGACCAGCAAGCGCAAGAAACATACTGAATCAAATGTAAACCTGTGCAAATCATCTAGCTCTGTAGCGAGAGCAGACGAGGAATGGTGATGTGGTTCTAGGTTGCTCCTTCGAGAGAGATTCAACCAACGGAAGGCATGGATGTTGTAGAATACCATGTGAAGGGAAGGTGTGAGCTTTGTGATTTTTTTGGGGAGGACTGGTTTCATCCAGGATCATGCATACCTTGATTATATGCACGCCGCAGTACCTACTTGCCTCTTACATATGAATGGTATGCTGCGTGGTGCCCGCTCCACAAGTTGCTGTGTTGAAGTAGAGTTAACGCCTCGTATGGTGTCATTCTTTGAAAGGGACGTGACTTTAAACCAGTCCAGGCACTCCCGGTCAGCCAACGGTCTAGACCATTGTTCTAAATATACCTATGGTGTCACAATGCGTCGAAAGTAGTTAGTTTGATCCGAGGCTTATTATAAGATGACAGGTCTGCTTGCGTCCGACGAAACAGAATTCGTCTGTCAGCCATAATTTCAAGGTACCAAGGCCTCGTGACGCTCCCTAACAGCTCTTGCATGATTCTCTGATAATTGGTCAGTTCAATCAGGCGACGATTCTCGACGATGCTTAGGCACGCACGCTATGAGGGGATAAGAATGGCCCAGCGTGCACCACGTCGGATGGTCTCTTATGCTATGCAGCAGGGGCCCCGATTCAGCGAGCAAGCTTGCTCCATCCAAGTGACAAGAGATGTTGTCAATCCGGACTGCTCCAACCAACCACACTTGCTGAACATGTTTTTGGGTGTTGCGAGCACCACCCCATATGCCACCCACCAAGGAAGTCCATACATTTGGGATCCAGCAAGTACATATTGTACTGCGTAAGATAATGTCGGCGAGTCGGTATCCGGGTGATACACGTAGGATTGAAATGTCTCACGCAAGAGTCGAGCGCTATTCGATGTTGGGACCAACTGGAATAACTTGGTAGGTATACCAAGTCACGTAGATGAGCAGATGGAGTGATCGTTTGGCTTATTCATGGGTTCAGAAAAGAAAGCCTTGCAGCGTCGACAATCAAATTTTATTCTGTGAATGGGATGCGATTTATGAAGGAGCAGACACTAGAGAACGGCATGCAAACAGAAGGAGTCTAGTGGACAACCAGATTGTTATACTTGTTTTTTAACCAAAGACGGGCATGGAGGTTCGTGTGAATTGGTCGTGGAAATTTCACACGAATTTGAGGCAAACAAGTTCTTGACATACTTCACAATGTCCTTGGAAGCTGGCACGACTAGCGATTTCACCAGGATCCAGACGATTGTCTACGGACGACGAGCGCAGAAACATGGATCCAATGTCGTGATGGCTTCCTGGAGGACTCCAGGTGTGCATTGTATACTACCATGGCTTGGCGGTGCGTGAAGACCATAATGATAGCATAGCTGAACCTGCTACCTTCCACCCAAATTCAGAGCCTTTCCCATGCGGCTTCTAACCTGTATGCAGAACTCTTGATGGCGACATGAACCAATCGATTGCAAGGAGCGAGTACACTGGCACGAAATCAGGCGTACTTCCGAGTCGGTGTTGGGAAACTGGGCTACGTTGCAAATGAAACGATGGACCACTCCCTCAACAATGCAAATAGATGAAATATACGATTTAGGATGGATGGGAACTGTCATGACTGCGAGGTAAGTTTTTCTGTCACTCCAAGGATTGACTCCCCTTGAAATTCCATGCTTCTGTACTGGCCACAACACAAATTGATTTTCCAATTCCTTCTTGAAATGAGGGACCGATGGAAGCATAATGCATTGAGAATACCCTGAACAGATGGGCATGAAGGGATGGTATTTCTACTTCGGTGAATACGTGTTTAGTCTATGGGACCTCCGCTTTTACTCACTGTAGGTGGACTTTGCTGACCCGAACTATTATGTTACAGCAAAGTGATCCTTGTTGTCTCGCACGACACCATCCTTTCACAGACCGTACGCTGGGGTATTATTCTTGACCTTCCTTGACAACCTGCTTAGGATACTTTGTGTGTGAAAAGGTGGATAGTTACCATGTGATCAAAGGTAAATAATTTTTGTGACTCGATATTAAGATGCATCTTCTGCACGAATAGGACGCACATGGATTCCCTTGGCTCCCATTTATGCCGTGAACTCTCGTGTTGTGTCGGATTCTCAGCATAACACCTTTCGAATCAGAAGTGTTGTCTGGTTACTACTCCGAGTCCTTATCCAGAGCAGTATGACGGTTGCTTGAGAAAAGTGATTTGCATAGGCTTGGACTCATAAGGAGTTGAACGTAAATGGTAACAAGTAACAATACGTATGCTACTGGGGTTCCGGAGAATGGAATCTGACAGTTATCAACCAGGTAGGCTAAGCTAATCTAAACTGATATGGTTGTTACGCAGGATGACCAGATGCAGTGAGTGCTTGCCCCTGCATCTCGACACCCTGTTGTGTTTCCTTGCAATGTTTTCCATGGTGGAAGACGGTAGTAGCAAATGGCAGGGCACTCAATAGCAAAATGACGACCGCAATGGCGGGGGACTTCATGCTGTAGACAAGCTCAACCCCGACCACGCAGATCGTACCAAACAGGGGTATAATGTAAAGAAATTTCGAGAAGGTGGGATAGACCTAATTATAAGCAGTGATGGATGAACGGGAAGACGGAACTATTGCAGAAAGGACACACCTGGATGAAGCATGGACTGACGGTGAGACGAAGACTGATGGTATAGATGAGAAATGCTAACACCGTTGGCAACATCGTCCTCGATCCCGAGAGGGTGAGGACCCTATATGTGGAACAATGCCGGTGAGTCAGTAACCTGGTGATTCATGTTGGATGGAAGGGACTCACGCAAGGAGCATCGTGAGCTATTCATAATACTTATTAGTGGACAGTGGGACAAACAGAGGTAAGCAGGTATACCGAGACGGATGAGTATGTGTGTAGGTCCTTCAGTTCGTTCATGTGTTCGGAAGGGGAATGTTGTTGTACTAGATTGACTCTTTGAGCCGGATTTAATTTGCGAAGCATGCAGATGATGCAGGTCATGGTGCGAAGGGCTTGAGTGGTACAAAGTGCCTATGATCAACATGATGAGCGAATAAATACTCTAGCGTAGCATGTGGCGATATTTTCCGTGTAGAACATTCCACCCTGAAAATGCGGTGTTACGTTAATGTTTTTCCATTTATAATATTCCATCCGAATAATACGGTGTTACATTGAATCAGTACATTCAAACTACTATGGCGGTGCGAATTTCTGCACAGGTCACGCTTTTGTGACATATGGCAAATTTAATGCCACCTCCACCGGTGGGCATGATGACAACGACACGTACCCGATCATACCCACCACCTTATGTGGGGACAGTAATTGTGATGCCGGAGCCATGGTTTGTGCCAGGCCCAGCACCTGTTATCATCCCCCTGCCCATCTGCCAGCTGCAAACATGGCATTGTATTTATTGATGCCAAAGTGTAGGTGTAATTATCTGTGTGACCAGGGAAAAATGCCATGGGTGTGACGAGGTCACAGCATGGCTGACAGAAAAAACATTGCAGATTAAATGTGCAGAATTAACATCAATACATGTGCAGGTGTAATTATCTGTGTGGCCAGGGAAAATGTGGTGGGTGTGATGAGGTCACCGCACAGCCGACGTAAAAAACGCGGCAGATTAAATGTGCAGAATTACCATCAATACAATTGTAGGTGTAATTATCTGTGTGACCAGGGAAAAATGCCATGGGTGTGACGAGGTCACGCCGCAGCTGACGAAAAAAACGCGGCAGATTAAATGTGCAGAATTAACATCAATACAAGTGTAGGTGTAATTATCTGTGTGACCAGGGAAAAATGCGGTGGGTGTGACGAAGTCACCACACAGCTGACGAAAAAAACGCGGATTAAACGTGCAGAATTAACGTCAATACAAGTGTAGGTGTAAATATCCGTGTGACCAGGGAAAAACGCGGTGAGCACGGCGGGGTTGACAAGGCGTGGCCGACGAAAAAAGTATGGCGGATTAAATGTGCAGAATTAATATCATAGCAGCCCACCGCGGGTGTCGCTAATCGGGCATCTGGACCGAAGGATTGTGAGGGAGCGCCGATGCGGCCACATCAGTGCTCCGGGTGCGGTGTGGTGTGTGATGAAGCTCGTTTCCAGCTGAGGCGCTGAACGGATCTGATGCAAGGAGCGAAAGATAAAGCCGTGGGAGGTACCTTGCCCGCTCGCCGAAATATTTGTATCATCCTGCAATGTGCTGTGACTCAGAAATTGTCCTACCATGCAGAGTATCGCACAATTATATGTGCTCAGATCCAACCTTCTATCGAAAACCCGCTCGATCCCTTTCGCCACGCCTGTGCCTTTCGTCTTCCACAAGTTGCTACAGTACACCCTGCTCGACGAGTCGACTCTGTGAGTGAGGCGCACGAGGGCCAGCAGTAAACTCGCAAACCACTTTTTGGTGTTTTTTTCTTGCTTTAGTTACTCTTCGACATATCACTATTGTGTCAAATATCGAAAGCCGAAAAGTCGAAAGCTTGTGGTAATTGAACCTGCAGCACGGGGAGTCGAACTCGCGACTTCCCATGCTTACCAAAAATGGCACAGCATGGGGGCGCCGACGGCCTGAACCGTTACACCACGCGAACGAGCGAATTGTGTAATAACAGACATTATATTCTCAGTGCTAAAAGTTTTTCAAAGTCTACTTCCGGTCTCACTCTCGCGCTCCACACCACCATGACGACAAGGAGGGTGAGGGCGTACAACAGCCCGCCTATACCCAATCACAACAAGGTGGTCGAGGGTGTGGGTTCTGCGACGACCAATACACCACACCATGACGACGACGAGGAGGGTGCACAACAGCCCACTCCCACCCAACCGCGACGAGGAGGGCGGGGGCGCTGCAACAGCCTGCCGACCCAACCACAACGAAGACGACGAAAGCGAGGGTTCCATCAGTCACACCACCATGACGATGGTGACAAGGAGGGTGAGTCCATGCATCAACCCGCTCACCACCACGAGGGGCCCGAGGAGGAGGCGGACGATGGTGTGATGGCGCCGCGACGACCCGCCCACTACTCAACCACGACGAGGATGACGAAGGTGTGGGTGCTGCGATGACTCACCAACCACACCACCGTGATGATGATGACGACGACAGGAAGGTGAAGGTGTGCATCGGCCTGCCCACCACCACGAGGGGCCTGAGGAGGCGGACGAGGGTGATGGCGCCGCGACAACTCGCCGACCACCTAGCCATGACGAGGGGGGTGGAGGTGCTGCAACAGCCCACAGACCCCACCACTACCACTACGAGGGCGGTCGAGGTCGAGGGCGCTGCCTCTGCTCACCAACCACTCAACCACGACCTGGGTAAGAATGCCACGATGGCCCGTGGACGACACAACGACGACGACGCAGGGGTAAGGGCGAGGGTGCTGCGATGGGGCAAAGGCGCACAAAAAGTCCACCCACTGCCACGAGGAGAGCAGGGGCGTGCAAATACCCGCCCTGCACAGCTCACGGGAACAACGACGACCACGAGGAGGGCAAGGGCGCGTAACACCCCGCCCATCATATAGCGAATACGACGATATCAATGGTGAGCGTGATGCCCCACTCACCATGCCACCACCAGTACTGTGATTGTCATGTAATTATTTCATGTTAATTTTTAATCTATTTTTACCACTTTTATATGGTGTGAACACGAAAAGGATGGACACGAAAACTCGAGTAAAAGCAGGAAAAAAGCACGCCAAAAAGCAGCTAGATCTGTTTTTCGGGCTTTTCGACAATGTGGTAAGAAGCAGTGAAAGCGTGCGAAAAGTCCCGAAGAGTACTTTGTGAATTTACTGTACACACCAACCCTTTCCGAACACACGTATGAACTAAAGAGTCACACACCCATTTGTCTCGGTAAATCTTACTGGTCCCGCTATCGACTAATAAATGTAAATCGCCCTCGACGCCGCTCCTTGTGTGAGTCCCTTCCATCCAACGTGTATAACCAAGCCATCTATTGACAGACGTTATCGCTTCTATATGACCTTCACCCGGGACCAAGACGACATTACCGTTGGTGTTGGCGCTAGTCATCTATGCCATCAATCTCCGTCTCGCTATCAGTCCATGCTTCATCCAGGCAAGTGCTTTCCACCCTCCCGTCCCATCTACTGCTCAGATTTTACCACCTTCTCGAGATTCCGTTATAGCTATATCTGCCTGGTACATTTTGCATGGTCTGGGGTTGAGCTTGTCTACAACATAAAATCTTCCGCAATTGCAGTCGTCATCTTGCTGTTGAGTACCTTGTCGTTCGCCGCCATCGTCACTCGCGAGGGAGATGCCGCGGATTGCCACGGGCAAGAACATTGCAACATCGCGCCTGCCACTCAACCACAACCACCAACCACCACGATGAGGAGGGCGATAGCGCTGCAACTACCCGCCCACCACCCAGCCACAACGAGGATAACGAGCGCGAGGGTGCCACGACGGCCCACCGCACCACCACCACCGTGACGTGGAAGGCCAGGGCATGCAGCAGCCCGCCCACGGGCATGACACAACCACGGCGCGATGATGCGACAGGATGGTACCGTCACCATGGCGTCAAGCGTGTTGACATTTGTGGGGCTTTTTAATGTGTCTCGTGACGGGCACGACCGTCCTGTGATCTACTTCCGGCTATATAACGTGTGAATGTATGATAAACTTGGTATGGAACATTCGAGGATCCGGAAAGCATGTCGCACATTGCCGATATGATGATCTACTAACCAGGTCAGAACATGTACCCGATCGGATCGTTTCAAAACGATTCCACAAGTTGCGGCCCGTGCAGCGCGCAAAGAATCATTTCGAGAGCCATTTTCAATCTCGACAGCTATCACGAGGGAACATGATCCTCGCTACTCTTCAATGTTGACGTCTTGGTTATTTTGGGACAAAGTGAGTATGGTTACAATTTGTTACTGATGGCAGCTCACTGTTGCGCCCGCCGCCCAGTATACGGGCCGGTTTGCACGTGCACACGCAGAGGTTCTGGGCCCAAGAGTTTATATATAATGTGCTACCTACCCCAGTCTGTTCCTGTTCCGCTACAATCATGACTAGCATTCCATCCGCAACGACGTGGGGATCACCAACATCCACTAAGCACGCGCTCTTGATCCATGGATTGACATCATCTTCGCATACATGGCAAGGTGTCGCAAAGGCCTTGGCCGCTCAGGGTGCGTATCGATCTTGAACGATCACGAGCGCTTAGCGATCGTTATCAGGCTACTATGTCACCGCCCCAAACCTCGTCGGGCATACAGGCAGAGCGGTAACCGACTGCAGTGTCAGTGCCATGGCAAAAGACCTCCGGCCATATCTCGAAGCAAGGAACTATTCGCTGATCGTTGGTCATTCCTTGGGAGGGACAGTGGCATTGGGCCTCTTTCCGCTTCTTCCCAAGTCGCACCCGACTGCGATCGTCCTCGCAGAGCCGACTCTGAAATTGCAGCCAGGGCAAATCGATGCCCTAGATTCCAAACTCACGGAGGCTTGCGTCAATATTCAATCGGCAGAGGGAATTGCGGCCGAGTATCCCGGATGGACACGCACGGATTGCATCGCCAGGGAACTTGCGATACGTCTGTGCTCCGTCGACGTCGTACACGGAGTTTGGACCGTAAGAAACCGCTCTTTTATATAAATCGGGAACCTCGTCCTGACTGTGCTTGACAGCAAAACCGTCCGTGGGACTTTCTCAGTGATCTTGGTTCTGTACCGGAGAAGTGGAAAGTGACGGTGCTGGCTGGGGATCCCGCGGTCCGTTCGATTTGTCCGGTGGAACATTTGACTCCTTACCCTCACGTTCGGGTTGTGAGGGTCCCGGGGATAGGGCACTGGATCCACCACGAAGCCTTGGAAACAGTGGTCGACGAAGCGTTGAAGACTGTTGAGCAACTGGAAGCCGCTTGATGTTATGTATTCGATAATTTTTGCCAAGCTTTGCTGACTTGGATCCTCATTTTGATTGAATGCTCACCGAAGATGGTTCAGATTTTTTGTCTTGTAGGATATACATGTGTGTGGTTGATACACTTAAATTCACGCCCCATTCTGAAGGTTGCGGTGTGAAATTAGCCCCTAGGCTAGTCGTCGACTCACCGGCGATTTCTGCACAAATACAACCGCAGTGAATTGAAACCAGTGGGTAACTTGACACCAGTGGCTTCCGACAACGAAATAATTAACTGCTCCGCTCTTAATATTGGTATTTATAATAGCAGCGTGATATGGTTGTGAATCGGTTGTCCCAATTGGCTATGGTAACTGTAGCCGCGACCATGGCATCTTCACCCGATTATGTGCATCAGCAACTTGCGCACAGTCACTTGACCATTCATAAGGAATGCTAGGCGGTGGGGGGGGAAATGGGCTGCATAAATTCCTATCCAAATCGTACTGAATACAGGTCATCTTCGATTCACAAGGTTTGTTGCATAGATCATGAAAAGCCTGGTCTGGCCTCTGCCTCATTACTGTTCTAGTTCAACATCGCTGCTGCACCTAAAGCACCTCATACATCAAATGGTACATCCCGCAATCTGATAGGCAATGGCGGCTCTTCACGCTGCCGTCCACAACGGGCGACTATAGTGACAAACGGCAAGGCACTTAGCAACAGGATAACGGTTGCAATGACGGGCGATTTCATCTCAAGCACAACCTCGGCACACGCTATGCAGAATGTGCCAAGAAGAGGGATGGCATGAAGGACTCTCGCAGAGATGGGGTGATTCTGAAGAATGAAGTCACAAAGATGTGTCAGGTTCGAGAGGCATGCATACCCGGACGAAGTGTGGACTGATGGCGAGGCGAAGACTGATGGTGTAGATGAGAAGTGGCAATACCATGGGAGACAACAACTTCAATCCAGAGAGCGTAAGGACGCTATACAAGAGTTGATATTAACCTTGCAGTGCCAACGTACGTATATGGATTTAGCAATACTCACGCGAGGAGCATCATGAACTATCTGCATGTGTCAATGAAAGATGGATCAAGCGAGGGCAAAATGCGTGCGGACCGAGTTGAATGAGACCTTGTGCAGATCCTTTAGGTCGATCCTGAGCACAGGAGCAAAAGGGTGCTGCTCTTCCGTGTTGACCCACGGTGCAGGATGTTCCCACAGTGGATGGTTGGTAGAGAACGGCATGGCCGAGGAGTTAGTCGAGATTTATGGGTGGATGTCACAACCTTTGTGCTTACTTCTCAGAGGGCATGATCAGTATTTATATCCGAATGGAATTGTACATTTTCAGGCCTTTCTTGGGTTGACGCGGTGACTTAGATTGTCGCGACCAGGCCTCGTGCGATGTAGAACACGTATTGCAGATCGCGATGTCGCTTTACCGTACTTTTTCGCGACCAGGCCTCGTGCGATGTAGAGCACCTATTGCAGATCGCTATCTCGCTTTACCGCACAGGAATGATCAGCCAATCGAAATTCGACCCAGAGGTTCACCTCCCTAATTTAGTATCATGTCAGGCACTTCTAGTGGTGACGTTGTCGGAGCCTGAAATTTAAAAAGCTGGTGATAGTGTCGCCGCGAGGCGAATCAAGGCGAATCGAAGTGGCAATTTGGACTGAGTTCGACATAGTTCGTGGCATCGAAGTGGTGCGAAGTGGACCTCTCGCCACCTCTCGAAGTGAGTCGAAGTGTCCGGAAACCGGCCCGTCACTGGCAACCAATCAAATTGTTCTATTAATTTAGTACCAACGGACTGCTACTCACACTGTCGTTCTCGTTGTCAATTAGCTGCGCAAGTTCTTTGTATTCCTCTGCCTCCCTTAACTCGTCAATAGCTCGTGAAGTAACTGGGCCGGAAATGACACAATCCTTCTCGTCTGCAACTAGATCCAGGGTGAAAATGTGTCGGTCTTGTTCAAAGCCAAATTTGAGGATTTGAAGTGCTTTTTAATGAGGGAGAGTCAAGGAGTAATGCATTGCCTGAAAGCAAATTATTCTAATGTTGCTGCAGGTTCAATAAAAGCTGCTTATTTCAACAGGACTTGGCGACTTGTGATCCTCACGGGCTCGCTGCAGTTTCTTGGAACCAACAATGTATTCACGAGCAAAGCTAGAAGGGACAGGGGCCATTGATAATAGATACTAGATCAGTGTAAAGATAATGATGGTAATCTACAGTAGTTCGACAGCCCTCTCGAAGTGAACGAGGTGACTTCGTTCCCAATTCGGTGCTCCCGAACTGTGTCGAAGTGGCGCTTGTTCGAAGTGAAGCGAACTAACCTCGAGGTTAGTTCACTTCGACGGCAACACTAGCTGGTGGGCTCAGCAAGTCCCTTTATGGAAAGCCGGACTGCGCTTTTGCTTCTCTCACACTTTTCTCGAAATGACGTTCTATTCCTATTCAGCGTATCGTAATCCCGCTCACGAGTTCGAAGTCAGAACTGACCAATGTGGTGGGTCGCATGCTGTGATATGTAACCGACGCGCAGGGCTGGGTGCTTGTAGACCGTGGCTTGTTGAGGGACTGTTTCTCCCTAAACAGATAGGAGATCATTCACAACGCAACCTCGTGCGTGCGTGCACGTTCACGTACGGTCAACAGCTTGATTACAGTTGACTTTCCAGCTCCATTAGGCCCGATAATGCCGGCCCGGCTGAATGTGGAAAGAAGCTGTTCGTGGTGGGTAGAGCAACGGTGACGGGAATGAAATCTTACCTTGACAAAGATAACGCACAGCTGAGGTTATACTTAGTACCAAGTACTACACTGTATGAATGTATATATTGTTGGATTTTGTAACACAATCTTGGGTAAATGCAAGCAATTTCTGCAATCGGCAGTCTGAGCTCCGGCAATCAGTCGAGGCATAACATCCTGCTTTTCATATGCGTTGGATGGGTGGATCTCGTGGATTGAAGATAGGCTCGCTCAGTTTTCACTGTGGCTGTGTTCAACTTTCATCATTTCCTTGGAATGGATGTTCGTGTTATTTTATCTTCAATCTCGCCCAAAAAATTGATCTTTAACGTGTAGACAGGCCCCAATGCGCTCAACAGATCCATGCAGGGCCTCTGGTCCGCCCATCGTAAAGCTAAATTGAACCTCAATGCTGTCGTACCACCGCAACCAACCACTCAAACGATTCCAGGCGTATTGGCGGCATCTTCACTACGACCAGCTTCATCGAGTGAACCTGCTGATGATGTTCCGCTTGCAGATCAGTCCACAGAAGCCGGGCCATCATCGAGCAGTCAGGCGGACCCGCACCCTGCATCCATACCCACGGACATACCGCCCCCTTCCTCGAAACGCAGGTTGCGACGTACTGTGGGGGATAGCGACGGAACTAAGCGACCTCGTACGACCACGACCACCGATGGTGGAGGAAGCAACGCAAAGGCCTACGACCCACCTTCGACACGATTGTCCGACCTCGGTGGTGTGGAGTCTTGCATCGAAAAAGTACTCGAGCTCGTTGCCATGCCGTTGTGCCACCCAGAAATTTACTTGCATACCGGGGTACAACCACCACGTGGGGTGCTGTTGCATGGTCCGCCTGGGTGTGGCAAGACGTTGTTGGCTAATGCAATAGCTGGGGTAAGCACAACGTATTCGTTGTTTTCACTTTGCACTGATGTGCGGGTTTTGATGCGGTGTCGCTGCAGGAACTTAAAATGCCTTTTATTAGCATATCAGCACCATCAGTCGTGTCGGGAATGTCAGGTGAATCTGAAAAAACCCTTAGAGAAACTTTCGAGGAAGCAAAGGTGAGTGATGGCTATATGTATCAGTAATAATTTACTGATGGCAGACCACAGCGTGTCGCACCGTGCCTATTGTTCATCGACGAGATTGACGCCATCACCCCCAAGCGCGAAAGCGCACAGAGGGAGATGGAAAGACGTATAGTAGCCCAGTTTTTGACATGTATGGACGGTTGGTGTCTCTATCTCGTCTTCTTCCGACTCTGTATCCTGACCACGCTTTCGTAGACATGTCTTGGGAAAAGACGGATAACAAGCCGGTAATCGTTATTGGTGCTACTAATCGTCCAGACTCTCTGGATGCAGCACTGCGTCGTGCTGGTCGATTTGACCATGAAATTAGTATGGGCGTGCCCGACGAGGATGCCAGGAACAAGTCCGTCTGCCCCCTTTTCTTGTCGGGTTGTTTCTTTACACAAGTAAACACAGAATACTTCGCGTGCTATGCGCCAAACTTCGACTTGAGGGTGATTTCGATTACGCGTCTCTCGCAAAAGCAACCCCTGGATATGTCGGCGCAGATCTGTCGGCATTGACGGGAGCAGCCGGGGTTATTGCCGTAAAACGAATATTCCAAGAAATCTCTGATGGTACTTTGGTTCTGCCGGATGTACAAGAACTGGTCACAGACAGCAACGGTACTCCGATGGCCGTTGATTCGGCCCCTCACACTCCCACCACGGAAGCACTACCACCAACTCGACCCTTTGCATCCCTCGTTAGCGGACTTTCCACAAGTTCCATCGCACATTTCTTGCATGCGCACCCATCGCCGCTGACTGAATCCCAACTCGCACCCCTATGCATCACATCCTCTGATTTCCGCGCTGCCCTCTCCGAAGTTCAGCCCTCTTCAAAGCGTGAAGGCTTCGCGACGGTCCCAGATGTGACGTGGTCCGACATTGGCGCGTTGCATGGCATACGTGAAGAGCTTCAGATGGCGATCGTCCAGCCGATACGGCGACCAGAACTATTTAGCGCCGTGGGGATCGAATCCCCTTGTGGCGTCTTGCTCTGGGGTCCTCCCGGGTGTGGAAAGACGTTGCTGGCGAAAGCGGTAGCCAACGAGTCGAGGGCGAATTTCATTAGTGTCAAGGGACCAGAGCTGCTGAACAAGGTGGGTCCGTTGATCGACCTGGTCGGGTGTCGGTTGACGTTGTGTGGCACTGGGTAGTACGTCGGCGAGAGCGAGCGCGCGGTCAGACAGGTGTTTTCGCGCGCACGCGCATCCTCTCCGTGCGTGGTGTTTTTCGACGAGCTCGACGCGTTGGTGCCCAGACGGGACGACAGTCTGGTAAGCACGCTTGATGTTGTTCGTTCGTTCTCGTTTACCCGCCACGCCAACGCCAGTCCGACTCGTCCGCCCGCGTCGTCAACACCCTCCTGACCGAACTCGACGGCCTCGACGGCCGCAAATCCGTCTACGTCATCGGCGCGACCAACCGCCCGGACATGATCGATCCCGCCATGGTCCGCCCCGGCCGTCTCGACAAACTTCTTTACGTCGACCTCCCCACGTCCGCGGAGCGCGTCGAGATCCTGAGGACGTTGATGAAGAAGGTGCCGGTATCGGACGGCGAGGTGAAGATGTCCGTGGAGAAGCTGATGGACGGGTGCGAGGGGTATAGCGGTGCAGACTTGGCGGCGGTGGTCAGGGAAGCGGGGGTGGTCGCGCTCAGGCGCGTGTTAGGCACGCTCGAGGAGATGGAGGGGCAGGGTGGGGAGTGGGTGGCGGAGACGAGCGTCAAGGTGACGGTCGCGGTGGCAGATTTCGTGCGTGCAGTGGACAAGGTGGGGCCGAGCGTGTCGGCTGCACAGAGGAGAAAGTATGAGGCGCTTCGGACAAAGTTTGCGGGCTTGCCAGTGAGGGTCAAAGGGGATGAGGGGCGGATCGAAGAGGTCGTGTAGCCTGGTGCAGATATGAGCGCATCACTTGCGGTTGCTTTAACGCGCTCGGATTCTGAATGTCGACGAGGACTTGGATTCGGAGACTATCCCAACTGTTTGTAGGTATTACAAGACACTTTCAGACACAGTGAAATCCAAATGTGCCAACGGTGACCGTTCAACTGAAAGACTTGGACATATTTTCATTCAACTTGTTACGTTGCATTGTCAAGTTGCTGGTCTCATCCGATTAACACCACGTTGGTTCAATCAAATAGCTCGTCATCCTTCCGTGGGCCTTCTCGATCTCGTGTCGATCACTGTGCCTTGATAACATTTCTCGTGCGGCTGATCCTCAAACCCAAGACTTCGCTTCTTGCTGCATTGGCGCTCCTCAACCACACGATCACGCTTCGCCTCGCTGTCGCCCCATGTTTCATTCATGTATCCACTTCTCCTGCATCTCCTGTGTTTCATCGTCGCGTATTTCTCCCAGAGTTACCTAACCCTCTCAACGATGCTTCATGTTATGCCCCTCTCCATCACGTTCTATATGGCCGTTGTCAAACTTCTTTTCGTCACGTCCCCTGCCCTTGCAGTTGTTGTCCTGCTGTTGAGTGACTTCCTACTCGTGAAAAACGTCTATTGTCCATCATGCGGGCCACTGCAAGGGCAGCATTGCAAAACGGAATTCTATCCCGCCAGACCAGCCAAGGAGAAGGGGCGTGATTCGTGAACCTGTCATCGATACCAGATGTCCGAGGTTTGCTGCCCTGCGTTGGGTGGGAGGGGACGGAACCGTCTGCGAGCCGTCTCGGAAGTAGGAGAGGTGCCTTTCAATTTGATCATACAAGTTAGCTGCAGTAGTACATTATTATCGTGAAGGAACGCTCGGCACGGAGACCGCTTTTACATCGTGCCATGCAGACACTGCCTCGAGTGCCTGTCCTCTCATCTGCTGCGCTGCGGACGACATTGAATCACCTGTTCAACAGTGTGAAAAGTTCCACAGGAGGAGGGGCTGGTAGGTAGGGGTGATCAATGGATGCAGGAGAAGTCTCTGTTGGGGATTAACCCGTGGTTGTTTGCTTACATACTCACGGCACATGCTCTACAATTCCTTTTTCGGAATCATGCTCGTTTGCCACGCTTCCCTCCAGTCTTGTCGACTGGAGGTAAGCTACCTATCTTCATTGACACACATTTGCTTACTTGTGTTAGCCATAATATTCCCCACAGAATGTGCTCAAATGGTCTCCGCCAGTCCTGGCTACAGGAACGCATCCAAACAATCATTGCCGACTTGATGTTGGATCTTGGCCAACGCATATATAATCACAGCAAAATGAGTCTGCATCTGAAGTTGGAGTGGCTGCCTGGTCAGTTTCATTCCAGTAGCATGGAGAATTCGAAGAAGCACTGGATCCCATCACCATACAGCAAGCCGTGCCATATCGAGAAACAACATAGGTGTGAATTTGCGAGGGAGTACACGGGATTACCATGCCTCCACGTTGGATGTGCAATCTTCGCAGAGTATTTAATCCGAGTTCTGACTGACTTCCCATGCGTTAGGCCCCTTCCGTATACTTTCAGTCTCTTGTATGCATCTGCGGCGATTGTCGGACATGAGAAGCCAGATGCAAGACACTCCCCCTTTTTCGTTCACCTCGGTACGCACACAACCCTTGCTAGTCCCAAAACCTAATGCATGTCGTGATGGGATGGCTTTTGGGGCTCCTTACGCGAGTCTTTTTCGAAAAGAGTTTTCATCGCGTCGCTGATATCCAGTCTATGTAGCATTCTGACACTCTCTGGACCAGGAATTTGATTGCCGGCGATGCTGACGCTTCTTATGTGCACCATCAGCCTTCGTCTTGTCAGCCACTGTCCCTGTGAGGTGCGCACGACCTTCAGCATCTGTTGTTCGTCATCCCTCATATCAGGGTTACTCAGAACAACTTAACTCTTTTTTTTTTGTTTTTTTTTGTTTTGTTTCCTCGTTTATTGTCCTTCGGGGCGTTGCCCCACGGTGGACAGTACATGCGGTGTATCATAACTTAACTCTTTGGAAATGTCTTCATGCTATTCCACTTGGTGTATCTTCCATTACTGGCGTCGAGTTTGTCGAAAGTTATCGCTCCGCTTTCGTTCCGGTGGTCGTCGTGTTTCTGGGCGCCTTTCGATTGCTGACTACAGTCAGAAGACCAGTATGCGAGGGAGAGAAATAGCAGCCCTTTAAAGTGCAGTGGGATATCTTGGCAACGAAGTCAGGCTAGTTTTGGCATGGCTAACGTTGACATCGACAACCTTTTTTCTTGTTGTTGGTCATTTATGTCTAGAGCATATGCTTATCACTCAGGACGCTGAAAATTGTCGTCTACTAAGCCACGACAGGGTATTAATATTAATTACGGGAGTGGAACAGAGGCCAGGGCGGTGCCCTCGAATTTTCTTTATGCTCCATCTATCACGTGTGCATTCTACATGACTGCCGTCCAGTTTCTCCGTGGGACCGTGACACAACCATGGGTGAATTTCTGTTTAGTGTGATCCCCTCAAGGTAGTCATCGCTCTCCCCAGATCACACCACCACGCCTATCACACCGCGCACAAGGTTTCCCGTGAATTCGCATCAAAATGTTACGGTAATCCTCCGCATATCTTGCATCAAAATTATCGGAACACCTGATCAAACAGAGGAAATGTGGTGCATAAATTCCTACAAAATGGTATAGTTGCCTTGCTCAACAGTTTCTTCATCCTTCAAAGATATGTAGCCTGCCCAGATCGACTAGTACATAATAACCATCAGGTTTGACACAACTGTTACACAAAGAACGACCTCAGACGGGAGATGCTACTTCCCTCACTCTGATTCGCAAAGGCCTTTCCCCACAGTGCCTCCAAAGGTGCACAACCTTGGCGATGAACGGCAAAAGACTTAACAAGAGGACGACGACCGCAATCGCAGGGAAGCCCAAATGGTAAACAACCTCGAAGCCAGTCATGCAGAGTGTAGCAAGAAGTGGCACGACGTGAAGGACCTTCGAGAAAGTAGGGTGGTCCTGGGGGAAATATTGAACCGTGATACCGGCGAGGTGATAGAGAAAGGTGCATACCTCGACAAAGCTTGGGTTAAACGCAAGACGGAGGCTGACGATGTACATGAGAAGTGCCAAAGCTGCCGGCAAGAGGGTCCTGGATTCCGACAATGTAAGAATTCTACAAGCTATCAGCGACAACATTGCACGTGTATAAATGACTTGGCTCACGCGATGAGCGTCATGAGCTGTAGCAGACATGTAACATTAATTGTGGGTACTAGGACCAACGAAGGTGAGACACAAACCGGGTGGAACGCGAAAATACGCATGTCCTGCAGCTCGCATGTGAGGCTGGGGGGGAAAGAGGCACTCTCATCTGAATTGATACTCGGAGTGTGCCAGTGAGGTGGCAGATTGGGAAACACATGGCTAAAACAAAACAACATGACAGGGAGAAAATTTGATGCTTGCCTGTGGATGAGTCAACGAATTACTCTGAGGCCGCAAAACCATGTGTGCTATTTTATGTGCCATGATTCGGAATATTTAACTTGAAGCTTCAAGCCCGGAACCAAATGGGGATACGGCCGCATCCCCATTCAGAATTAATATCCGAGTGTCAGATCCAGCAAACCTCAGGGTCCTGTGACCGATGTATGACACACGGACGACGAGCAATTTTGCAGCGTACCATCGTGAGACACTGCACTACGCGGCGGCATTTTATTTTTCCTGCTAACCAATGAAAGCTCATCTTCTCGTGCTGGTGTAACATTTAAAAAAAAAGAAAAAGCATCAAAATGTAGAGAGAGTAGATTACAACAACTTGATGCCGGCACATTGTAGCTATCTGTGTTGTACGAATATCCTACACATTTTGAAGGCTTTTGTCACACAAAATCACGCTTTTGACCCTGAGGTTGGCCGGATCTGTCTGCTGGATCTGTCTGACTTCTACCTTATCAGACTTGTCTCGCAGGGACGGTCATGTCCAGCTGGGGTCCGTCCTCGTGTGTAATACACAAGGGGATACATAATCTTGGCGCCGACATTCCTGTGTCAGTTCCCCAGTTCGGTGCCATCACAATGACAATTTGAATCTATCACTCTATTCTTTAACACGCCTCTACTGGAACGGGAACCGTGCTGTACCAACCCACGTAAACTGCTATGATCACATGCGTCATCCTCATTTACCACAACGAGTTTTGGTCCTCGATAAAGACATACTCATCAGGGGTTAGGGCGGCGTGGGACCATGAGATGATCCGGACAGCCGGGGGACCTGCACCAGAGCAAGATGGATAGTGTGAAAAAGGTGGACAGCCTATCTTTGCGTCAGGGTGGTCGTATGGCTGTGTGTGTTGCCAGAGTCGGAAGTACCTCAACACGTGATCTAACAGGTGCGCCACTGCAGCCACCTCCGATACCTGCAACGAAAATCGTGCACTACCGATCTAACTAGCATGGGGACGGGCCCGAGCAACGGCGCACGCCCCTCCTCCTTTTAGGAGTCAAGGATCAGGTGCGTTGCGGGTTTCCTTCAATTCGTCCAATTGCATCGGAGACTTTGGTGAATAAATCTTGATCTCCATATCCCGATCAAGCGAGAGCGAACGACCGGAGGTCAAGGGCATGCCGACGCTTTACGCAGGTGGCGCTCAATGCCGCAATGGTCTATCTCGAGCACGCGTTGGATTTCCTATTAAAGCAGAGAATGATCTGTCAAGGAAGATACCATGGCCAGGCTGTAGAACGACAAGAGCAGGGTAGAAAACACATAACGATGGTCCTGCTGAGTTCAAGTGCCTTGAGGGAACGATCGGCGCAATCAATTTTGGCGGCGTCTTGTCGAGCCCTGAGTGTATCGATGGTCAACGAAGATACTGACATCCGGCGTGAAAACACGCGCATACCGTCCCTCGGAAGCAGAGACCATGGTATATTCCAAATGCCCATCAGTGGTTATCTAGTACCCATACATGCAAGATTCATTATATGCCCCTGTAGCTGTGCATTGCGTGCACTACCACCCACTGTTTGGATGGCAAGTCCTGGTCACACCCTGGTGTATTCATTCTCACCACGACGATCATACAACAGTTAACTCAGCCTTGATCTCGACATCTTTTGGTCCATCCTGGTAGCGTTGATTGGAGTGCAGGATGCGTATCGGTCTGCTTGGTCATGCCAAACTCATTATCCTGACCCCGCCAACAACACATCCATGTCAACCATCTCTCGTTATCTGGATCTTGACACCTACTTTGATAGATCATCTGACACGGTTCTACGCTCATTGCTCGACTTTGACTCATCGGTACTTTTATGGTGGCATGGAAGAGAGATCAATCAGCGAGCAATTGCGGTCGCGCGTCCCAAAAAGCATCGCCGATGACATCACAGTGCAGCACCTCTATCACCATCTTTGGCTTTTCCCGTTTATTTGTTTTGGGTGGAGTGCGGAGAGTCTCGGATCCGGGTTCCGGAAGGTCCCCGGTACGGAGTGCGTCTTCTGTTTCGATGACCTGGCGCACATCCGTCGATACAGGCGGAAAGGACAAGGTGCCTGTATTCTCACCTTTTCGCGGACCAGCACGCTTCCTTTTCGAAACCGCGCCGAGATGTCGTTGTAGTTGACCCCGAATCGCTGAAACAATATCTCGTGCTTTTGAGCGGAGACGGTACCCTTGCACAAAGCGCGTGAGTCCGATCCTCGGGCGAGCGTAGGGGAGATTACCTTCAGCGTCGCGTGTGCCTCGGTGGTGGTTTGTCCGCCCTGTTGGACGAGCGCCCAAAATACGGTATTGTAGAGGTTATTTATGTGTGCTGCGATCCTGGTATGCTCAGTGCCGGTTAAATTTGGACGCGGTGACGTACTGTCGGCCTGTCTCCAGGCAAAATAGTCGCGGATCGCTCGCACGTCAGGATACACGACGATCCGGCCATCGAACGACGGCGGGTAACGCAGGGGCGTATCGGGAAAGTATCCGGACCAGCGAAAGACGTAGCACGACGTGAAATGCGACGTGAGCGTCGACAGTATCTTCGCGTGGCGCCGATGATACAGCTGCGTAGATTTTCGGAGGAGAAAGCTGATGGGGGGTGGGTGGGGGGATTTGGGGGCGGATGGGGTGCATACCTGAACTCGTCGGATTCGCCAAAGGCGAGGACGATGTCGTTGAACTCGGCCATGAGGTCTTTCGCTGCGTGGTCCATGAGCTGGAGCGCGCGCACGTCGTTTGGTTTGACGAATGCGTGTTCCTCGGCGAAGCTGTGTCAGGCGTTGAGCGGGTGCGATGGATATGTCGACGACAAGGATTCCTTACCGATGAAACGAGTGTCCGTCCAGCCTACAGAGCAAGAAACAGCCCGGCAGGAGTGGATCCGGGAGCTCAAAGTTGCGCACATATGCGTACTTTGAGTTCGCCATGAGACACGGACGAAAAAGGCAAGTGGAGAGAATTGGCTTTGTGTGTGCTCTCGACACGCCGTCTTCCTCACCCCAACCGCGACTCGACGCAGGATGAGCAGCCCCACGACGATATCGACCCCAAACTCGCCCTACTCCTCCTACTTCCGTCGCCGCACCATCGGTCGTGCGGCGTCCCCACCCACCTGGGCCTGCTACGAGCAGATCCCCTACGAAGACGAGGACGAGGAGGACGAGGACGAGGATGAGTACTCGGACAGCCAGTCCGACGACGACGCGTGCTCGGAGGACGGCGAGGACTACCACGCCTCCCATGACCCCCACGACCACCCTATTACCCCCGTCGCCCTGTCCTCCCAGGACGACGACACCCACGTCCAGAACATGGAGATCGATCCAACCGATCGTCCCTCCCATCCGCCCGGCTCTGACACCACCGACGTCGCCCAGCTGCGCAAGGACGCCAAGGGCAAGCAGCGCGCGGTGGATCCGGAGCCGGAGGGGACGAAGCGGCGCCACCACCGCAAGCGCGATCGTCGTCGCCCGACGCACACGCTCCGCCCCATCCTCACCATCCAGAAGAGCCAGGGGTTCGTGTGGAACCAGGTGCGTGCGACCGCTTGGAACGACGTCGGCGCTAACCCGGGTCGTTGCCTATATAGGACCTTTTCGTCCCGCCTTATATCAAGGATCGATGTCTGCGTGTCTCGCTTTCGTTCCGACGTGCCAAACTGATCTTTTTCTTTTTTTTTTTACAGACGTTGCATCGACCTCGCCTCCTGGGTCCAAGAGGTTCATCTCCAACTCTTGGTCCTCCACCACGTCTTCCATGACAGACTTCGAGGTCGAGGTGGTGGAGATCCGAATACGGGACGGTGAACTTTACGACATTATTCCTTAAATCACTCGCACCGTGATGACTCCCTAATGATCCTCGCTGATACAAAGCGCTTTCCTTGTCGTTTTTTTTTCTTTGGCTATACATGAACTCTTGTTTTCTCTCTATTTAGCCTCATCCGTGTCACATATATACAACGCAAGAACGGTAGTCACAACAGAACCCGTTTTGCTATTAGATCATGTCATGGCGCAATTTATATATTTGCTCCCCTCTCCCTTGCTCGCTGGCGTAGTTATGACCCGCTCTTGGTTGGGTAAAATATTATACACTTGGTTCCGGGAACGCCACATCATGGCAGTCACATATGTACACCCGCTCAATCGCCCGCGATCGTCGCCATGAGCGCATCGTCGACCTCCTTCATCCGTGCCATTTCTTTCAATTTCTCCTGTTCTTGTTCGCGCACGATATCATTGTCCCGCGCCACACGATACGTTGGTTTCATGTATGGCTTGTAGTCGAGGTGGCGTTTGACGTAAAAACACATGTAAGCGTTCGAGTCGAGGCATGCGCCCAAGTTGGAGAGCGTGACTCTAGAGAAAATACGTCCAGTCACGATCAGGAATATACTGAAAATAGAAACAGACTTGTCGTCGTCGAAACGATACCACTGCATGGGATGAATGCCTGCATGTATTCTCAAGAGGAAATAAAATCACCTCATCCCGGAACCGCGCATAGTTCGTGTAATGGCCATTGTCCATCTGCCCCTCGTGATTGATCACCGCAAACAAGTCGTATTCGTACATGGCCTCCGGTCCCGGATACCTATCCGTCACCACACGACATCACACACGTCGGAAACGCGAGAGGGACCACGCACGTCGATCCGTCCCCGTCTTTACTTGACTGATTCATCACGAGCGTCGTGTAGGGTGCCATATTCAGCGATGCCGGAAACCGGACCGGTGTGTCAATCTTTTGGGGCACCGCTTTCGACGTGGTCTTGTGCTCGAAGCGCTGTGGACCGGTCCAACGTTTACACCCGGAGACGTGAAATCACCCACCTTGAATTGAAAACTGAGCACGGGCGGCAGCTTTCGTATGCTCAACCGCTTGACGGCTTCGTGCGCTTTCGTGCACTTACTACAGCTGTACTCTTTTGCGCCGAGCTTTTCGGGCTTGGTGAACCTACGACGTCGTCAGCGCATGTCGATCCCCGAACGAAAAACGTCACCTCCTCAGGCACCCCGCCAACGTATTCTCTCCCCCGGTCAGCTCCGTGCCCTTTCCTCGCAGCTCCAGGCTGACGTCGAGCATCGGGTCGACGGTGCTGGTCACGTTTCCACACCGCTCGCAGGTGACGTCGCTCTGGAGCTGACCCGCAAAGGTCTGGTGGATGATGCAATTGCACGAAATGTTAGTCGAGCCGCGGCAGGTGGTGTGGATCTGATTCAACGCGGTGATGAAGAATTCGTGGGCGTCTTGCTGAGCGTAACCCGAGAGTTCCGCCGAGACTTTCCATGTGGTGGATAAAAACGACGTGGGACCGAACGGGGCTTGGTTCGACGAGTAGACCTAGGGCGGGGTGAGATGTCTTTCCCTCGTCGGGTCGGACGCGCGCAACCGACCTGCGAAAAGAGACTGTCCATCTCGCAACAGGTGCAGTCCGTGTGCTTGCACAGCCGCGTGTTGTGCCGGTCGCCGAGGAAATAGTTGCGCAACAACGGGTTGTAGATGAAACATTGGAGGATGACGTTGAGAAAGCACGTCTGGCCGAGGTTGAAGAGGCCGCGACGGCCTTGGCACGGGAGGACGGTCGCGTGTCCGAGCGCGGCGGATTCGGCGTCGTCGGGTGTCCACGGCTGATAAGGTTCCCGCGTCCGTTTCGCCACTGATGATCGGGTATGAAATCACGCGGGGAAGCAGGGGGGGGAATAGGTGTCACCTTGGAAGCGCGTCATGCGTTCCTCGACTGGAATGATAGTAGAGAGATAGGCTTCGTCGATGGTGGCATCGTATACGAAATCGTCGCACGCAGCACAGAAAAGCGAGCCAGATCGGGTGTCGACGCCTATATAGGTGGGGCATGTGAACGCCAAGCGAGACACGAGAGGGCGATGGACGCACAAAACGGGTGGCCGGTCTCGTGGAGATGGCTGGTGACGTGCCCGCGCGGCCAGCAGCCTGCGTACGCACAGGACAGACAGGCGAATGGGCGGGACAACGTGGCGGTGCAGGTATCGCAGACGGGTGCTGCAGCCTTGCGGGGGTCAGCGACGCACGCATGGGCCGGCAGCGGGCGATGGGGGCGCACCTTGCGTCGTTTGGCGGGCGGGGAGGTGTCTTGGAGGCGGCGTGCGTGCCAGCCGACGACGGTCTTGTACTTGGCGAGCGCGGCGTCGGCGAGTGCGGCGAGGTGTGTGCAGCCCGACGTGGCGTCGGCGGGAGCGTCGAAGGTGGCGTCGGTCGCTGCGACGGACTCGTCGCCGAACAAGGTCGGCTGGGTCGTCTCGGACGACGTCGACATCGTGGTCAAGCGCAGAATTACCTTTTTTGATCAGCTCGAGCACGTTGACAACGAAGCGCTCGTCAGCGTCATCCATGTCCGCGCCGCTGTTCGCCTGGCTCATGCTCCATGCCTCGTTCTGCTCAAAAGCCATGGTAGCCACCGCCCAGTGCGCCTTTTGCAAGGCGTCCTCGACCAACCGCGAGTCGTTCGACATCGTGTGGGAGGTGAGCGCGTCGCCGGTCTCGCTGCACGAACGTGAACGCCCCCCAGGACGCAGACTTTCTCGCCTTTCGCGACCGCGTTCCGGCAAGCGTGCACCACATCCAGCTCATACCCAAGACACACATCGGTGAGCCCGTCTCGAGCTACCCTTGCATCCCGTCTCTCACGTCTGTTTGACATAGGCAGTGTACGGAATCTGACCGAGAGAGACGTTGACATGGGTACGACACACGCTCCCCGTCCTCTCTCGTGCTCAGCGCATGTCAAGTCAGACGTATGGAGCAAATCGGGAACGACATCCTAGACCAGCTCCAAGCCCCGCCCTCGCGACGCAAGTACGTGCTACTATTTGTACGCCCCGGCATCCAATTCAACTCCGTCCCAGGATGGGCTTCCATATACCCCCGTTTACCAGCGTGCAACATCTGCATTTACATGTGCAAGCGCTGCCCTATACCTCCTATGTGCGCAAGTTCAAGTACCCTGTTTCCAAAGGCTTCGGCATATTCGACAAGGGACTCAGTTGGTTTGTGGAGGTGGGTCAGGCCATTCGCATCTTAGACAAGGGATCGAGGGTCCGAATATTTCCGTGTTGACCTCCCTCTTGTCAACAACAACAAAAAAACTAAAATACGACTTTCCTACTCTCCCGAATCTCTCCGTTGACATACCACAACGGGAGGATAACAACGGGCGGATCGGGAGAGGATAAATCACCTGCTGCTCCGTTACGATTTCACCCGACGCGCGTCGGAACGCATTTGGGTTCATATATCTGCACCGATTGTTTTATGAAACATCGCCCCCCAGATCCGCCGTCCTGACATGTTCCATGTCCACCACTATGGTCATGCTTCCCCCGTTAACGCTGTGTGGCGCGACGGGAACAGGTAAATGGTGCATGGTTCTCCGTTCCGCCTGCGGGGCACGCTGCGCAGGACCCATACCAGGAGCCTTTACAAGCAAGGTTAGCGGTTGATATATTCATCCATGCCTGGTCGGCCAATGAGGGGCGATTCCACCATTGTCACAATACTGCGCAATCGTATCGATAACGGCATACGCTTGACCTCGAGGTCGGATGTATCTGGTAACTGAAACTTCAGGTGACTCTGGTGGCTTCTCCCTTCAGGCACGCCGGTCCATGGATCTACAGGGCCGGATATGGTGTGGAGACCAAGGGACCGAGGGGCATAGCCGCGGTACCCAACATGCACCTGTAATGGATGGTAAGCAAACGTATGGGGTCCATTTACGCATTTGCGCGGTCAAGGGTGTGCCATCAATGAGATGACCTGCTGATGATGGTGGTGGATGACCGAGTGCGATAGCTACGCCACCAAAAGCCACGCTTGGCCCATTTTGGACATGCCGTCGGTCAACGTTGCCCCTTCCTCTTACTTCCTCTCCGGACCTACCGGATCTTGCGGCGAGTAAAATTCAAAGGCCCTTCTATTGGCATGCGTTTGGTAGGTAACCGTATGACAGGCGTGTGTTGATGCTTGGGGACGCGCATCCTCTGCATGCCAATGCCTCGAGCGATGAACCACTCTATTTTCGAAGGTTCCAGGAACGCATCAGAAACTACCGAAAGTGTATCACCAGTCGTTGCTTTTGGAACACAGAATGCAGAACCTCGGCCACTCAAGATCGCGTGATGGCCCCTGTGTCGTCATACCACAACCGGCCGTCGACGGGCCGCCTGAACGATGATGGTCTCGTGCCGTCCAATCTAGGTAGGTGAGCACGACTTTCCGATTTGCATCATGAATGGTTTATGGACATGAAATGGGTCCGTAGTGAAATGAAGTGTTCGTGTCTGACGGCTGCGCTCGTGACCCGTCTGGGCATATGCGTATCGTACGCGTTTCCACTTCTTACGATGACCGACTATTGATCATCGTCTTTTTGGATAGGCACTCCGCACGCCTGGCCGGTACACTCTAATTTTATCCTCGGAGCCACTCACGCTGGTGATGCAGTGCAGATTCCGTGATTGGTACGGGGTGACGTATATCTGGTTTACGCCGTACCCTTTTTCATTTCATTTCGTTTTGTGACCGGCCTGCCTAGAATGGAGGTACTGATACGGGTGATTGGTTCATCCGGTCAGTGAGCGCTATTGCTCGACACGTACGTGCTGACTTTATTGCGTTTCAGGGTAAATGCGATGGCTTGTTGGTTCGGTTCCTGGGACATGCAATCGTCCCGTATGCAACGGTGACACACCCTGTGCCCCGATAGCAAACGAGTGTACACTTGTGTTTGGATGCAGAACGGGAAGTGGTGCGGAATCGATATCATATTGCCCGTTTGGGTAGTGGAGCGCTATCGCTATTGGTTGTGCAACGTATGCAACCACGCCGTGGCTGACGGATCTCGTCCATAGAGCACATGTCCCCTCTCGTCACGAGGAATCGAGACGTGACACGAACGCGTCAAGGTTGTCCCCTCTGGATCTCGATGACGCGACTGGAGATGGCACACCTTGTGCATGTTTCTCCAGGATTGCCAGTTACGTCGCGAACTTGATCCCGGGATCGATTTTATGCCGCTCCTGACACGACCATTCGGATGGACTCGGAGGGAGATCGGGATCGTAGTCGTCGCGATTCGTGGTGCGGTCGCGGACCGGTCGTGTCCCATGGTCCGTCGTTTTCAGCCAGACCCGACGCGCGAGAAGAGAGGGCCGATGTATATAAGGGGGTCTCGCCAGGGAACGCCTCCACACCACCTCGAGAACGCCAACGACCGACATGACCACCGCCAAGACATTCTCTTGCGCGTTCATCGCACTTCTGTACGCCGCCACCGCACGCGGGTCGCCCGTGGACGCGACGACGCCGAGCGCGACCTCGGCCGCCACGTCCGCGAGCCCGACGGTGCCCTACGCGAGCGACGACCCGAACGGCGTCCTGTGGACGTCAAACGGCCCGCTGAACGGCGCGGGCGCGGCGCCGCAGCCGGAACGCGGCGGTTTGGGTGCGTCGATCCTCGGGCCGCAAAACGTCCCGCTCGCATTGCAGAACCCGGACATGTTGGCGCCGCCAACGACGGACAATGGGGATGTGTGCGTGTCTGCGCCATGGTGCGCGCTGAGGCTGATCGCGACATAGACCGAACGTGAAGTGGCCGATGGCGCTCAGCCATCAACGGTTGCAGACCGGCGGGTGGGCGAGGCAGCAGAACAGTGGGTGTTTCTTTTTTGTGTGCGGTTGGGATGCATGCTGACGGGTTTGTGTAGTCGAGGTGATGCCCATCGCGACGGGTGAGCGGGGTCCTGAGCCGAAGGGGGATGCTGACACGGTCTGGCAGCCATGGCAGGCGTCAATATGCGGCTCGAAGTGGGAGCGATACGGTACGCGTATGTCAACGTCGTGTGATCAGACGCTGAGTGGTTTGTCGACAGTGAGCTCCATTGGCACAAGACGTCCGAGGTGACCTTGATTGGCCTGATTTCTCTTCGTGGCTGAACTGGACGCTGGCAGTGGGCGTACATGTTGAGCGGGTATGCTCAAGTGACGTCCGTGAACCAAAACGGGCAGAACTTTATCGGCAAAGTGGTATGCGTTTGGGATGGCTTGCGTCTCTCGTCGTTCACGTTCCTTGCACGCTCAGGGACCCGGCGATTTGTGGTATTTCCCGCCCGGGATCCCCCATAGTATACAGGCTACGAACGACACGGCCGAGGGCACGGAATTCTTGCTCGTGGGTTCTTTCGAGGAATGAGACCGAGCACAGGCTGATCCTCGGTCTCAGGTTTTCGACCAAGGCGACTTTAGCGAAGATGCGACGTTTTTGGTGAGTCTTGCTTTCGACAGTGACCGCGTCGCTGAGGGGATGAATGACCGTTTGTGCAGCTCACCGGTGAGTGTGGTTCGACCAGATCGGCTCAGATGAACCAACGTGCCATACAGATTGGTTGGCACACGTGCCCAAAGAAGTGATCGCCAAGAACTTTCAGACCAGCATCTCGGCGTTCAACAATATCCCGTCTCGCGAGCTCTACATTTTTCCTGCCCGTGCGTCCCGTTCGTTGTTGTTTCGGAAA
The DNA here is from genome assembly GCA_038089675.1 of Boletales sp. KT-2023b. Lineage (NCBI taxonomy): Eukaryota > Fungi > Basidiomycota > Agaricomycetes > Boletales > Boletales sp. KT-2023b. Next base: position 80,856 of record JBBPLE010000094.1, read on the forward strand.
GACCGGCTCACGACGATGTTCGATATCCAGTTCCTCCTACTAGTTCAGAGGCACCGTCAGATCCTCAGGGCACGGTGCCTAATCCGTTTACATACGCGTTGTCGCAAGTGCCGATTACACCACTCAGCGGGGGAAGCGTGAAGATCGTGGACTCGACGACGTTCAAGGTGTCGACGACGATCGCTGCTGCAGAGGTGACCGTCGAACCTGGCGCGATGCGGTGAGACACGCGCGTCTGTGCTTAGCATGCGGATGTGCTGACGATGCGTCTTGACAGCGAATTGCACGTGTGTCCTCTTTCTCGACATGTTGCCGTGGTGTCTGCTCACGATGTGTCAGTGGCATCCTACACAGGACGAATGGGACTTTTACTTGTAAGCGAGCGTGCGTGTCTGGCGTTTGAGCGTGCATTCACGAGGATGGTAGGGAGGGAACCGGTCGTATGACGGTGTTTGCATCGCAGAGCAATGCTCGAACATGGGATTTCCAGGTGCGCATCTCCTTTTATTCTCCATAAACCCGTTCGATCGCCATTCAGGCTGGAGACGTCGCATACGTGCCCGCTTCGTACGGTGAGCCGTGTTCTGCCCGCTCGGATGACCCGCAGCCGACGCGTCCGTAGGACACTATGTCGAAAACATTGGAAACACGACGCTCAAGTTCCTCGAGATATTCAAAACAGGCGAGTACATCCGCGTGTGCGCTCGGACGACAGTCCTTGATCTATGCAATCGTTAGACGTCTACCAAGACATGAGTCTGGCGCAGGTAAGGGTGTCGTCTCGGGTCCTGAACAGGTTTCTGACGCGCCATCGGGAATGCGCAGTGGCTGGCATTGACACCGCCAGAGCTCGTACAGGCCCATCTCGGTCTGTCGGACGAGACGATGGCGATGCTGAACAAGACAAAACAGACGGTGGTTGGACCAGCACCTAGCTCATGATAACGTGGCATGCTAGAAGTACGAACATGACGGCCATTTTTTGAATCGTTGTATATGGACTATGATATTCTTGTATGAACCGCCGTTGGATTGGCGCAATGAATGATTAGGTACTTCTTGATCAGGACGACCTCACGCTGATAGGGGGGTTGCTCAAATTGGGTAAATCACCTGATCTGGGTCCTGCCCTAAAGTAAACGAAATGACGCTGTTTTTTTTTTTCACTTCCTACACATACACTGTCTTTCCCTCGGCGCTGTCAGCACGTTTGCGCAATGCCGTCGTTGCGTTCAAATTCATCCTAAGGTGAGCCTTTTACTTCTTTCATTTTTCTTGTT
>JBBPLE010000095.1:5036-80145 GCA_038089675.1 Boletales sp. KT-2023b
CGCATCTTCCATATTCATGAAGGTCGATGTTGAAGGTGGGTCTTCCATTCTTGTCATTTTACAAACAGATGTCAACAGACTTCGTGGTTGGGCACAACTGCTACACTACATTGAATTGCACTCGTTAGATAATGATATACAATGTTTACTTTAGCTCCAGTACTGCAATTTTTATCCTCCAAGGATCACGGACTCACTTTCACTGTATATCGACTGCACGAACACCGGCCATCAAATCGGATAGTGGTGTCTCTTTATGGATTTGTACAACAATCAGACTGTCCGTCGCAACGCGCCTGTACTCGACACGTGATATCGGCTCAAGCAAGAGCGCGCCAAATGGCTGCATGAGATATGCGACGAGTCGTAATGCGAGTGTGGTCTTGTCGAGCTTTGTTCCCTGTGAGGACTGGAATTCCTGGTCGAGAAGTGGGAGGATCCATGGATGGATGAGTAAAAGGTTCTGCATTCCAGATAGATTATCGCATGTCTTGATTTCGATGTCTCCAAGCCCCGACGCCATCGCATGGTATACCTGAGGCTGGGACCCAGGGCCAGAAATGGCCACAAGCTGCTTCAGGGAGAAGCAGATACCAAAAAGCCTCAGGCGACTTGCAGCAAGCGATGGCAGGGGACCATCATGGAGTTGATCATATAACTCCTCAGCCAGCGAGATATCGATATCGGACAACGAAGCATGGAGTGCATCGATTAATTTTTGCATCTCAGCACTACCAATAGGTGTTGGAATATGCGGCGGAGGATGCTCCGCGTACACGGTCAAGTCGACAGGGAGGCAGCTATTGTAGCGACCTGACTTTCCAGTCCAGGCAAGAATTGTGACGTCTGTCGAACCTGTCAATATATGCTCCAAAAGACGACCAACTGCTTGATTCCCCTCGCCATATACAACCGTGATGGCAACGTCAAAGATCCCGAACAACGAATAAGCGGCGTCTTCAACGAGTGTGGTGTGGCGTGCGGAAGCTAAATGAAGCTTCTGACGCACTCGATTTAGACCTGGACGAAGAGTAACCAACTCCTGTTCCGAAATACCTGTTGCCTGCTCCATTTCAGAGATGATAGCTGGTGATTCTCTGTGGTTGAACATCTCCAGGCCCAGATATGGTTTCCAGTCCTCGGTGTAGAACCGAACAATCCCAGAAGCGACGTACTCTTGATACGTCCAAGCGCGAGTATTCCAAATGCTGCTCCGAAGGGCTCCGGGTCTTCCGGACTGCGACGAGACACCGCGGAGGTAGACAATGGTGAGGGATGAACTATGATACCAGGTAAACATGGCAACCAAAGACTCCTGCAATACCACATTGTTTAACTTGTCCACGCAGCATGTGTCGCTCCACGCCCACTTGAATCCCAAAGATTGCACGACCTTGCAAAATGTTTGCAATTTGTCGTTCTCAGGAGAAGATTCGAGGTAATAGACCGAGATATTCTCTACCGCCTGAAGAAGTGGTTCTTTTTTCTCCCACTTATGCGAAAGCATAACGTATCGAAAGTATCTTTTAACTTCGCTCTTAATACGTGGCAAGTCCAAGTACGTCGTCATTGAGGACACGAGCTCGCTGTATATTGGGAGATCTTCGAACGCTTGAGCTTGTTGGGATTTGTCTAACAGACGCCCAGTAGCAGTGTCGATTAGGACACGGGGTATCCCGCGGATGGCCTTCTCAACCTCATTCTGTATGGCTTTCGGGCTATCCACATGTTGGTCACGAAATTCTGTCATTAGACACACTTGAACATTATCCTACCACGAGTGCGAAAAAAACGACTCACTGCGAGATTGTGCATCATCAAATTTATTCAGTATCTCGAGCATGTTCTTGAATGCCTCAGCGGCTTCCCTGTAACGTCCTCCGCGATGTAGTACTGTGTGTCTTGTTTCGTATCCTTGATAGCAGAAATAATCGAGCCTTATAGCCTGTAATGTACGCGTCAAGAAAGATCGAGTGTCCATGCAAACCATAAATCACACCTCATCAGCATCACTCAGGGCTTCTGCCCACATACCCATCAGCAATCGAACTCTGCTCCGTTTGATTAGAATGTCCACAATGTTCGTGGGATTGCGTGACAACGCTGCCGAATACAACTCAAGGGCCTCCTTGTGAATTCGAGAACGCATCGCGGCGTCCCCGAGCTTCTCCAACTTTTCGGTAAATCGTTGCTGGAAGCCTAGAACGAATTGTGAGAAAACCTGCCCGTACTATGGGTTACGGTAAAACACTCACGAAGCATCCATTCTTTGTCTTTGTCTCTTGACTCTCCTGTTTTGGGGTCTTTTCTGAGTTCCGTCATCATCGCTTGTATGACCTCGATTGCCTCCCTGACACGGTCGGCAGCTTCCAAAGCATCACACACCGCTTCCTGGACCACGACTTTCGGAAACTTGAACTGGGTCGAAAGGTGCGTCAATTCGGTCAATTAGGCTCGAGTCACTCATGGGAAAAGTCACCTCGTTAGCGGTGTTCAGTACCTCATGCACTGAACGATGCTTTAATACCATGTTCGTCCATTTCACTAAAGCAGACTCCGAAGGAAGGAGGGACAATGCAGCGGAATAGGCATCAATTGCTTCATCATGCTTCTGGGCATCCGATGCTGTATTACAGGCATTTTCGAACGCTGCGAAACACCGTCCCGTGAATTCTAACGGAAAGAAATCAATCCACGATCGCTCAAACCAAAATATGTTTACCGGAGATCCAGTCTTTGATCAACTGGTTCGTTTTCACCTCATCACTTGCGGCGTCGACCAATTTACAAAGTGATTCAACAGCACCTTTCGTATTGCCTGCAGCATACAGCATTTCACATTGATGTCTCTGTTCGTGGGCACAAATAAGGGCAAGAAGAGACTCGTTGGTTTTTTCGAGCCTAATCATTTCCTTCCTCATGTGCCGAATTTCTGGTTCGCGAGGATCTGCCTGTAGTTACGATAAGGTATGAGCGTCAGAGCTAGATCGATCAGCACTCTTTTTAATACAAAATGACGCACTTCAGCGAAATAGAATTTGGGAAGGATATCTCTGAGCCTCCGGAGGGTGATTTTCTTATCGTCCCCACCGCTCGCCAGATGGTCGTTGTCGCGTGAAATGGCGATGCTGCGGACAGCATCGTCGTCTTGAATGACAAGGCCACCGATTTGTTTGTGCGTCGTAGAGTCCCAAAATGAGACAGACGAATTTGCGGAAGCGGCGATGAACATTCCATTACTTGCCAGGGCAATACACCTAGGCTTGTCACTGCTGTGAATGGCCCATTCGGATTGCGTTGTTCCTGTAGCCGTGTCGAGGCAGTAGATTCTCCCATTTTCAGAGAGAGCAAAAAGCTGCTCGCTGTCAATTGACCAAGCCAGGGATTGGTTTAGCACCGAGTTGACACGGATTGGAATGTCAAAGAGAAGGCTCCCATCCTGATCTTTGTAGACCCTGATCCCATCTTTGCTGTGGCCGCATGTCGCAGTCGCGATGAAATCCGAGTCTGAGGAGTACTTGACCGCTACTGGAGGGCTTTCATGCTTCAAGGGACCAAGTAGCCGCTCTCCCGATGTGATAGACCAGACATACACCGTGAGGTCGTCTGATCCAGTCGCAATTCTTCTCGCGTCCGGTGATATGTCGACTGCACCAACCTCTTTTGCGTGTGCCATTATCACCATAACTTTTTCGCGGCTCTCGGCATTCCATGCCATCACACACCCCTTCTCCGTTCCGCTGACGATCCATTTTCCATCTTGCGATACCGCGAGATTGAGAACACAACTCCCTGCGTTCATTACACCCACTTCGCGGCCATCCCGTACCCGCCAAAGCCTGAGCTTTCCTTCTCGACCACCACTTACCATATGCATCCCGTCGGAAAGAAAGACAACAGAGCATATCTTATTCAACCCATCCATTTCCATGATTTTTGCACCAGTCTCACCACCGTCTCTGGAAACACATGAGGAGAGAGAATCACTTTCACGCGAATCTCGACTCCGCCGGATATCGATGGGAGAGGTATTACCAATCTTTTTACCATTACCCTGTCCAGGGGTGTCAGACACTGCCCAGGACATCGCTTTCATGGGTGTACTCACGCTAACGAAATAGGATTCAGGAACGACATCTCCGAGGTCCTGAAGCGAGATCTTGTTGTCGTCTCCACCACTCACGAGATGTTTGTTGTCCGGTGATATCGCCATCGAGAAGATGGTGTTGCCATAGTGAATGACTTTCCCAACCTGTTTTTGAGTCGTAGAGTCCCAGAACGTAATAGATGAATCCACAGATGCCGCGATGAACTTGCCATTGCTTGAGAGCGCAATGCATCTAGGTTTGTTACCACTTTGAACGGACCATTGGGAGTTCATCCGTGTGGCCACATGAACGCAATGGATGTCCCCATACTTTGTTAGAGCAAAAAGATGCTCTCCCGTGAGCGACCAGGCCAGGGACTGGTTTGTGTACGATCCGACTCTAATCGGGAAGTCGGCAAGCAGGGTACCATCCTCGCTGTTATAGACTCGCACGGATTCATAGCTACGCGTTGCAGTAGCAATGAAGTCTCCGTTCGGGGAGTGCTTGACGGCGGCCAAGCTTCCTTCGTGTTTCAAGGGACCAAGAAGCCGCTCACCAGTTGCGAATGACCAAACACAAGCCGTGGAATCCTCCGAACCTGTTGCAATTCGCGTCGCATCCGGAGATATGTCAACGGCGCCCACAGGCTTTGCATGACCCTTCATGTCGTAAACCCTCTCGTGACTTTCCGCATTCCAGACCCTAACCACACCGCCTTTAGACCCACTGACGATCCACTTCCCGTCCCGTGATACCGCAATATCGAGGACCCAATCACCTGCGTCCATTGCCGTCCCAACCTCGCTGGCATCTTTCGTGCGCCAATGCCGAACGGTGCCTTCGACACCTCCACTCAAGATGTCCATCCCTCCAACAAGAAATGCAACAGACCACACGGGATTTTGAACATCCACTTCCATCCTCTTCTCTCCCATCGGACGACCGTCCCTGGTGTTAGTAACAGAGGACTGAGAGGAGAGACGATTTGAAATTGGATCTAAGCTTCGCTGTGGCATCTTGCAGGGCTCAACAACTGCGTTTCCACATTTTGAACGCCCATGCTCCCATTCACGATGGGTGCTCTAAAGCAGTCAACGCGGTATTAGCAATTTAGCCAGGGAATTTCTGAATTCAAGCTCTTACGCCCATCAAGTAAGAGTCCGGGATAATACCCGTGAGCTTGCGTGTAGAAATTTTCTGACCTCTTCCACTGGTCACCAGATGTTCGTTTCCGGGTGATATTGCCATAGACCAAATGATATCGTTATATTCGATGACTTCCCCGATCTGTTTGTGCGTCGTGACATCCCAGAATGAAACCACGTTATGCGTGGAGACCGCAATGAACGCGTCGTTGCTTGCCAAGGCAATGCTACACCCCATTGTGTCACGGCGGGTGTGCCATTCGGAAAGCATTACTTTTGTAGCCCCATCAAGATTAAGGTTATGTATGACAGCATTTTTTGACAAAATCAAGAGCTGTTCACCCTGCTGTGACCAAGCCAGTGATTGGTTCAAGCGTGAGCCGACTCTAATTGAAAGGTCTTCAACGAGGCTGCCATCCTGAGTCTTGTAAATCCGGACAGAATTGAATCCGCCCGTCGCAGTAGCGATAAAAGCCCCACTCTGCGAGAACTTCACGGCTGCCAACACGCCATTGTGTTTAAAGGGACCAAGGAGCTGCTCTGTTGAGGCAACGGACCAAATGCAAAAGGTACAATCGTCTGACCCAGTGGCAATCCGTGTTGCATCCGGAGATATGTCGACCACGACATGTGACCCCGAACACACATTGATCTCGCCAATTTTCTCGCCGCTCTCTGCATTCCAGGTCCTCACCAGTCCCGTACGTGTCCCACTGACGATATGTTTTCCGTCTCGTGATACTGCAAGGTTGAAGATGAATCCTCCTGCATCCATTGCCGTCCCCACTTCGCGACCATCGTCGACTCGCCAGCGTCTGATCTTCCCATCTGAGCAGCCTCCGACAATGTGCATCCCCCCAGCAAGGAACCCAACGGAATGCATGCCAGTTCTAACATCGCTTTCTATATTCTGAAAACCTGCATTGTCGGTGAAAGGTCTGGGATTTGAACTGTCACAGGGAGAGTTTAACGGGCATTCCCGAATCAACCCTCTGCAATGTTTCTGTCAGCAAACCATATTCAGCCGAGATGCTTCCAAAGGAAATACCTACCCTTGGGAGATAAGATTGCGGAAGGATGGCCCTGAGATCTCGGAGGGTAATTTTTTTATCGTCTCCGCCGCTCGCGAGATAGTCCATGTTCGGCGATATAGCGGTTGTCCGGACGGCTCCACTATGTTGAAGGATATCTCCCATTTGCTGACTTGTCGTAGTGTCCCAGAATGAGATCGACGAATTTGCAGAGGTCGCGACGAACTTTCCGTTGTTTGCGAGGACAATGCACCTAGGTTTATCGTTGCTGTGTATAGCCCACTGAAGTTTCGTGCGTCCTGTGGCCACATCAAGGTACTTGACGTGACCGCCTGACAGGATCACGAGTTGCTCGTCACCACTAACTTTCGTCCAGGTAAGCGACTGGTTCATGTAGGAACTAACGCCGACGGGAATGTCTGGGAAAAGGAGGCGACCAGCTTGGCTATCGTAGACCCTGATGAAACTAGGATGCATAGTCGCAGTAGCAATGCGGGTTCCACTGGGGGAGTATTTGACCCCAACAATCGTGCCATCATGATTCCAGGGACCGAGGAGTTGCAATCCAGTAAAAATGGACCAGACGCAGACAGCTTTGTTGTCTGATGTAGTGACGAACTGCTTCGAGTCCGGAGACACGTCAATCGCGAGGATGGTCGTCGCACGGCTATTGATTTGTGTCACTTTTCTGTGCGTCCCCGCGTCCCACACTGTCACTCGGCCACCCTTCGTCCCACCGAGGATCCATTTTCCATCGGGTGAGACGGCAAGACTGACGACACAACTCCCCAAATCCATTGGGACCCCCATTTCGCGCCCATCTTCCGCTCGCATGCGTCGAATTTTGCCTTCCTGACCAGCCCCGAAGAGTTCTTTTCCACCCGGGAGGAATATAACCGAATAAATTTCGTCACTGCAGTCGATTTCGACCTTCTCTGCCATTTCACCCGTTGCGTTGTGGTTCCGATTCACTATCAAACAGTCAAATCCAGGAGTCAATGTTCGGTTGTCCATTCTTGGCCGCAGTACACACCCCTGCGTGACGGCCGCCAAAGGTTTGTCTCGGGAATGGCAGTATTGGAAGGACGAGCGTTTATTGTTGAGTCTTGACCAACTGTGAATTCTGCCTTTTATGACTCATCGACTGGATCAATCGTTGAGCGCTTAGGTTTTCACACGGGAACTACTCCTAAACCCACAACGAGATTCGACTCGAACGCAATCTGTCAAGTAACAACACAACCTCTCGACTTCAACTTGTAATAGTACAATTTACAACGACGAAAAAATATTGGCGCGCCCGCTTACTCGTAGATATTTAGCGCATTGAACTCAAAATATGCGTTCGAAAATGCCCCCGGGTTGCCGTTCACAAAATCTGGTCAAGCAGTGAGCCATGAAAAAACAGCTCCGGCGTATGCAGCTCACCAACACAGGTCGAGGGGCACCCATCTTCCGAGTAAACGGCACCAGCCCAGTCTCCGCCTGCGAAATCAATCTGGTTAGCATACAGGGTAAAAAAAAATCGGAGAGTCACGGACAAAAAGTCAAATTGATGATAATGTTCATCGGTCCAAAGTGGGATGGGAAATCACAGTTCGTGTTGGGAAAGTAAGCCGCAGGCGTGCCCTGACGGGACGTGTCAGTGATCACCTTCAAACATCAATTCGATTCAACCACCCAAGCGCTGGTATCGACAGTCTCTCCCGGGGACCGTACCTCAGAAGGGACGGAGGAACTGCCACGTTCCCAAAAGTATATCGAAATGTAAGTGGGGCTACGCTCAATGGCATACCTGGGATTACCGTATGATTAGCGACCCGACAAACTCCTGCATGAAAGTGAGACGAAATTCACCAGCCACCACCAATGTCGTTAAAGTGAGGACCAAAGCTGTTATTATCCTTACTATAGACGCCACATCCGCCATTACCAGTTGTATAGACATCACAATCAGTTCCCGTGCTCGTTCTGGAATGTGAATTACATAACCGGAGCCGATCTTTGAAGGACGAGAAAGGCATACCCAGTCATTGTTCGGGCCGATGGCATGGCACAATCTAACAAGAGAGTAAGTCATAGTACGTCAATTCCGTTATTGGAACACTTACTCGCAGTCGTATGTAAGGATGATAGATTGGGGGTCTTGTTATTTACACCCTCGACAATATCAATTTCTCCCTGTGAAATGATTGTCAGACATGGATGTCAGCTATCCAAATAACCCTCACATCATTCGGCCAAACATTGCCGACTTCCTACGAACATTGTCAAACACAGTTCCGAAATTCGAAAATACAGATAAACCTACCCTGTACACAACCAAGATTAAACATCGAAAATGTAAGTAAATGTTTGTACGCAGGGTACGAGACTGACCCTAAAAATGTTTGAGCACTCCGTCTCCCCAAACGAATCAGAACTTACAAATAGCAGGCCATGTTGCACAGCCCTCGGGCATATGACCAATATCAAAACTGGATTGCTTTTAGCGGGACATATTTTGTGATCAATGCTCGACCCACACTGCGACGTGGGTGCTGTACTGATTGTGCGACATCAGTCTGAAGGAGTTTCGACCAGGTCCAGAAGAACTGAGAACAGTCGTGTCGTCTGCACGGAGAGTTACGGCGTTCTTAGAAACCAAATACAAGCCGTTCGCTCGCGCCATCGATTGATCGACATAGTTCCTAGATCATGTCATTAGATAGAGCATCAATGGACAGACACGATCACATACACACGCCCATGTGTGGGATCAGAAATTGCCAGCCACGTGAAAGCGTCAAGGAATGACTGTCCAGTGAGACTGTCAGACCTCGAGTAGCGTGCAGCATGCACATATGCAGAGCCAGCAAGTGTGACAAAGACAAGGAAGGAGGTCCGCATCGCTGGAGGAGTTCGAGGAGACTGGTTTCTCCTGTTCCAAAAGACTATGGTCTTCTTATACAGTGCAGTAAATTATCTCAGGCCCATGATCAGCTATTTGCCATATGGCACTCAGTTCACGGGATCTCCATTCTCTGCAAGGCTGAGTGGAGTATAGGTGCCAGCGAAGTCTATGGTGCATAAATGGACAGATCCGGGGACCGTGCATTTGTCGGTGGAACTGTTCTAGTCACGAGCAAGACAGCATATCATTACTTTCCAAATAAGAGTCTGGAAGAGTATCATGCGCCACACACCTGCTATGGAAAACGCTCCCTGAAACACGGACAAAGGTAGAAAGCTCATACGTATAACTGGCTCGACACGTTCGAGCTAAATGAAGTTCAGTTGATCAACATGCCAATAGAAGTAGGAGAGTGTGATTGTCTGTGGTAAACTCACCTATGATACGTAGCGGACCCCCATGACCAATGAAGCAAAGACCATTCCGTCCTTCCGGATCATGGGAGCTATCCTTGTCCATTTTGAATATCGTGCTACGTGTCACAGGCTCGATCTGGAGAGTGCGACCCTAACTAGAGTGACTTCAATGAGCACTTGGTCAGTCGGGAAACGCTGCATATGATCAAATGATTTCTTCAATGAACAGTGGAAGCATAAGTTCAGGTAAGCAACCGGACTGAGGAGCACGACCATGGCGTCATACCAACAAAAAACGTAAAAGGTAGTCACTGTCCGAGCCTCCAAAATCCGTATCGACTTCTATTATTTAGTTTTTAATACTCCCTGCAGTGGGTCCAATGATCACGGAAATTTCAGGGCTGTCGTGTCAACTACATCATAGATCTGAAGAATGCTCCGATTTGCTAGTCATCGGTGGCACATTCCTTCATTGGCAGGTCGAAAGATATTTAGTTTTGATACAGTCCACACGGAGGGACTCGGATCTTACAACAGTATACAATAACCATGTTGAGCAGTTTTTTCGATCCAGTGACCTGACTGACTATTGACCCTGAACACTAAATATACATTTAATGTTTCTCCCAGTGCATTTGCCAGAAGGGTTCTCGACGAGGAGCGAGACCGCATCTAGCGCTGTCAATGTGATAAATGGCATGAACGGATTGACCCATCACAGACCTGAATGTACAGCAGAGGTGCACGTGGGCATTTGTTTAAATTTAAAGCAACTGGATATAGGTGCGCAGGGTGTTCGCAAAGAACGGCATTCGAGTATCCTTTGCACTTGCAGAAAGTTCGAAGACACTAACTCATGGAACGCGAAAAGCCCGCCAGAACGAATTGTATGCATGATTGATTGCATATTGAAATGGATGGGTTTCTGGCCGCAGTGTTCAGCTAAGTTCTTATATCTATGAGAGAGATGCTAGAATTCAGTGGGATCGATAGGTTTTGCACTGCTTACTATTGGAATATCGGAGCCTCCGTCGCAACAGGTTAACTGATGAACATGCCTGTCACTTGCTCGTAGAGGAAAAGAATGACCCAATTATTTGGCTGAAGCACGGAATAACTATTTAGGACTCCGGGAAATCCCATGGTATCGGAATTGACGTGTGTAAATCAGTCACCAAGGAAAGGTCACGGTCTAGCCCCAAGTCAGACCAAAAGACCTCAGCGTTTTTTATTTCATGCGTTTCAGACACTCGCCAACTGCTACGCGTACCACTTCACGGCGAATGGCTGGAAAATAACGACATCGTCGGCGTCGGCGGTACGGTGGGTCGGTTAATTAATTACTGTTATCGGACCCACTGCCTTTAAAATGCTCCGGGGGAAAACCGAAATTGGGTATCAAAGCTATCACCCTACCATCGTCTCGGTGCCTCATCCGGAGGCTGAAGCGCTGACGTTTCTCAGCCATCAAACCGCCCTCAACTGCGGGCCACCGGACGCTGTGTGAACTTGCCTTTGACCATGCATCACTGTCTCCTTATCCCCGAACTTGCACTCTACATCATCGACTTTCTCGCGGACGACCGTCGGGCCGCCTGGCACGACAGTCGTTATCTTAGGAACCCTAGGGATGTCGCGAGACTTGCTCAGACATGCAAAGCACTTTCGGAGCCTGCCCTCGACGTTCTGTGGAGGACGCAACATTCTCTTACCCCGCTCGTCATGTGCTTGCCCTCCGATATGTGGGAGCTGACCAAACGCGCCAAGAGCATCGTAGGTCACGTTTTTGCCTATCCCCCCATGTACCGCGTTGACAACCACCCGTAGTCTTTCAAGCGAGAGCCCACACCTCTGGATTGGGCCAGTGTCAAGAAGTATTCGAATCGCATCCGGTCTATTTCCCAACCTACGTCATTTTCCCTTCCCAGACTCGATGACGCAGCTCTGACTACCCTGCTCGCCCCGTTGAATTTCGGCTTTTTGTTTCCCTCTCTCCGAACCCTTGACTACTCCGTTGTTTCGGTTGGCGCGCCAATGATACAGCTGTTGACGAATGTCCTGTCGACCGAGCAGCACCTGGAATCAATTACAAGTTTAAGCGTCATCTGTCCAAGAGCTTCTCAACGAGAGGAAGTTTATGCCCTCTTTCAAGCCATACGGTCCAAAGCAACGCGGTTAGAAACACTAAGAATCGAATCCTTCACGTCTATGCCTTCAAATTCTTCCCTTGCGGTGAGACTCTTGAAGGGGGAGTTTCAGTATTTGCGCAAGCTGGATTTGAGCTGGACAATCTATGTCTCGCCCGAGTGCTTAGTATCTCTCGCCGAGATGGAGTACCTCCAAGAGCTGAGCCTGTTTATGCGTCGCGATATCGACCATGACTTCTTGATAAACGCTTGTTCTCTCGAAAGCAAAGATTGCGGTAGCGTAACCAAACGGACATTTCCTTCCTTGAAGTCGCTCAAAGTCTTGGCACATTCGCTTGATCAATGTACAGCCCTGCTCTCGCTTGTCACTTCCCCCTTCCTTGACAGCATTACCTTCTCTTACGATGCTCAAGCCCCGAGTGCACTTATCGAAGCGTTCTTCCGCCAAGTACAGAAGACATGTCAAGCCTCCGTCACAGTGCCTATGTCGACAATTCGCTCTGTGCCGCGTCCTATCTCTATCACGCTTAAGCACAGCCTCGGCCCGTTCTCGAGCCCCACGCCTCCCTACATCATCCACCCTTCGCAAACGCTTTCCCCCCTCCTGACTCTTCCCCACCTCCGCGCGCTCCGGCTCCTTCATCTTGGCACGATCGCCATCGACGATGCATTCTTGCGCGAAGCGGCGAATGCATGGGGTGTCCACCTCCAAGAGCTGGAGGAGTGTGGGATACCGTGGGTAGGCGTGGAGGAATTGAAGGATCTATCTGGATTTGTGCCAGCGACGCTCTACGGCTTGGGCGCGTTCGTGAGGCGGTGTCCTCGGCTAGAGAGGCTGAGGGTGGCGTTTGACGGGCGGAGTCTGTCGTGGCCGGAGACGGATGCCGAGGATAACCAATGGGATGCTGACACGTGCGTCGTGGACGCGAACGAGGGACACGACGCACGAGAACGTGCGCCGGTGCCGCCTGCGCTTCAGGTGCTCAATGTCCGTGATTCTCCGATTGACGACCCGGAACGCGTTGCTGGGTTTTTGAAACAGGTCGCGCCTGCGTTGCGGGTGATCGGTGTGGAAGGGTCGTTGGATATGTGGAGGAAATGGACGGAGGTGGAGCAGCGGATGAAGTTGACGGAGGAGTGTGGCGGGAGGTGAGTCCCACAACGTGTATTGTTTATCCTAACCTATGGGCGCGGCTAATGGGACGTCCGCGATACGTCTTTGAGCAATCTTGGAGTTTGCAGATCCGTACGTACCCGTGTATACTCATACGCTTGTTTGTCTTTCGATGCTTTAATCCTCCCTATGCATGTGTTCATATGACTTTGCTTGAATATGTTGGGTACATCCACTTTCAAGCCAGCCTGGCGGGACGCTGATCAAAAGACGTATGAGATCGAATCGAACGTGAAATGAGCAGCTGTACAACCGGAAGAGCGCGTGCGTCGAGCAATGCGACTACTGATCAACTTGGGCCTCTAGGAGGCGCCTCTCCAGATCGCCGAGACCCATCGCTTGGCTCATCTCCGATGGTCGACGGTCACCAAACGGTGGAATATGACCCGGCCGCTACCAACATCCAGGGGCTAGGAGACCAACGGGGTCAGTTTTTTTTTTTTTTTCATAGCCTCTCCCTGCGCTTATCATTCAAAAATGACGTTGTAATCATCAATTGCCGGCCCATTCTCCTATACAAGAGAAGCGCCGCTCTGATCTGGAATCTCGTCCACCGATTCCTTCGACGACCCAGTACATTCCTGTGGAGAGTCATGTAAACACCGCCACATGTGGCGGGAACACTCAGACAGAGACAGGAGAACTCGTGGAAACGATATATTGTCCTATCGTGTACTGTAGTCCGTCCTTATATACTGAGGCTAGCATAGCATATACTAGCATACCAAGATAAGAAAGCAACGTGGGTCTGCATTCCGATCAGCATGATCGGAATAGGATATGTCTGATCAATCTGCTTACAAGTCACCCACAGGCACATTCTCAAAGTTCCATACATGTACTGTATGATAGATGCGTGTGCTCCAGCACCGAGGGCATCACCGTGGTACGGATCCGATATCCGTGCCCACCGTCGGCGTGGGTGCGTTGGTGATGGAAAAATACGGTGTTCGTTTCTGACGTCACTCGGTCTTCAAGTTTTCTGAATTCCGGCCACCCCCTTTGCGACGGCCAAGTTCATATCGACGCGCACTCACAACTCCCTGGCGCTGTCAGCGTGGCAATGCGATGGTAGAGATGGCGTGTGACATGTACACTAGCAGGTTGTCCTTGACTACATTTGCTTCGAACCACTACCACCACCACCACCACCACCATCATCATCATCATCATCATCATCATCATCATCAAAAGCGCGTTCACTAAATACTGCCATCGTATGGGTCCTTGGCTCCAGATCCGAGGAGACATCAAAGCTCCCGAACGACGCCTTCCGAGAACCAGTCGCGTACGATAGGGTCAAACACCACCGAAGGCGCTTTGACTTGTCCGGAACCAACACCGTATCGCTCCGCCGCCCACTGGCGATATGACGTGAACGTACCCGCTTTCACGATGCGGATCGTCGGAAGACCCATCTCCCCGCGCTCGAGCGCATGCCGATGCCTCACGTCAGTGTCAGCCAGCGCGTTGGATAACCGTTGCGGCGCTAAATGTACGTTCGGACCTGCAGACAATCAAGTTAGGAGTATGGGCACATCAACGAATGCGCCAACGCACCGACCGAGCCTGTGGACTCGACAAAGAAGCCCACGGTGGGGGGCAACGTGCGATCATCCAACACGGTCGTAAATTCTTGGACCTGCATCGTATCCTCGGAGCTAACAGCCATGATGGCTTCAATCAGCTGATAATCGGTCACCTTTCCATGCGGAAGGCGAATGGTCAATCTGAAACACAAGATGACTATCAGGGTGGAATATGACAAAAAGGGACTGGGAACGGACGACTTCCTGCCCACGTATTTGAAGACCGGAGAATTTTTCTCGACATGGAACCCAATGATGCGCACAATGTCACCAAGTTGATATCGCCACAACCCGTTTCTGTTCGTCAAGATGGGCTCATAGTACTCGCCGACTTCCACTTCCCACTGCGTTGGCATGCCGTTTAGCAAACTTTCATAGCCCCAAGGCGGACGGATAGATACTGACCGCTTGACGGATGTTTATACGAGTTGGATCTTGAGAAATGTCCAAGAACTCAAAGACCCCGTCAGACGCAAGAACAAACTCTTCTGGTTTGTTCACGTCGTGTGGATAGCCAACCACACCCTCCGACGCACCAAGTCTGCGACACAAAATAGGGATATTTGGTCCTAAAATGAACTTTATCTGGAGTGAAGTCTTCAATAGAAGCTGGTGCGGATGACGATGCAAGCACACACTTTTGGAAGCGCGGTGATAAATGGTCCACCGCATGATACATTAAGAAATCTCGCTTCCGGCCAAACACGGGCAGCCCATCCTTCAATGGCGAACGGAGGGCCGATTTCAAGCAACTCGGCCGCACGCTTAGCATTTGCATGAAAATGAGCCTAACAGGATCTTTTGAAACTATACGCAAGTTGATCGGTTCCGTCACCTACCTGTATGTATTCCCGGACGTCATCAATGCCTTTCAGATCAGGTAGAATGCCGTCCCTGATGGAAGCCACGAGGACATCCCACCGTTTGTCAATGTAGTGAATGAGATCCAAAAGGAATGGTGCGAATGTAAAACCAAAAGCACCCACGTCTCGACGCGCGAGGAAGAAGAGGCCGTGAAGCGTCAGAAAGGAAGGGGTGTAATTTACCACGGTTACCGCCCATGGTACAGTATAGTATGGCGCTGGACACAAAGCGTATGAGTACTTATCATGGAAGGGAACAGGGAAAGAAAAAAAAAAAACATACCCTTGGAGGCCAACCAACCTCTCTCATCTCCAATTCGCCATCCCATCCATCTACGCAGCCTGCTGCCGGATGATATACCGATGGGAATTCTGTCCACCACGCGTCCGGACGCGTCCACGATGTCCTTGACATCCTTGATTCCACATTATCGTACCGCAGCGGTTGGTTTTTCGCTGTCTAGGTTGAAAAGTGGGCAGTCTAAGAATAACTTTTCTGGATCCTGGTCGTATCTAGGCACCAATTTCAACACCTTTGCAGTGGTGCCACCAGTAACCGCAACAAAATTAGGAAGTCCAGGGGCCAGCAGATTCTCGACGTCTCCTTTCTTGCAGGGCTGCATGTCGAGTCTATCCACGAACGGCTTGTACGCCGCGTGATTCGAAAGCGGAACATGGGACCGGAAGTCGGTCAGCAGATCATCGTCGACGTTGGTGCCGCCGTGTGCTGATACAGCCTCACGAAACTCTAAAAGACCGGGTGCTTGCGTTGCGTATTGCGCATTGAAATTCTGACGAATAAGCCGGAGCAATGTTTCGTTCGTTCGTTTTGCCATGGCGGCTACCTGCGCGGGCGTCGCGGTTCCTGTGGTGTCGACGCCTTGGGTTTGTGTCTCGGTGGGTGGTACCATTCTGTCAGAGTCGAAAAGCGATCTGAATGAAAGGAATGTCAATCCGTAAGGTTCTGAGCATCAAATTGGGAGGTCAACCTTCGATTTCTCTGAAAATAACGTTCGCTGTAGCGCATGCAACTTCAAAAGGTGCGGATGCGATTAGTCGACCGACGAGGCTGGCATACGCTGTCTGAATGGGGATCGCGTTTCAATGGAACTTCGGGTCTAGCCAGATCAATCACTGTGCCATAACGTTCGTGCACGGAGGGGGGGCATCTGGGACCCCTGGGGGAGCGATTTTTTACGTTGTTGTTCTTGAATGCTTTCGCCAGCCTTCGCGAGACTCGGCAGGAACTCTGATAGGACCGGCAAACTGCTCGTCGAGCACTCGAATAGCGCTTAGAAATGTTGATTCGGATATTGACATCTATATGCCGTTGAGTCTTGACGGCGAAAGGTAGGAACTAAGAAGGGATCGATGTGACATGGCATGTCCCAGCAGACGTTTTCAAAAGTAGGCGAGCGAACCTGAGTTCACAGCGCCAACTCCGAGCGCCGAGAACGCATAGCGGGGCTTGACTAACCTTCTCTCCTCGTTGAACGTGCGAGACCGGGCCAGCGCATCTGGGAGAGCAATTTTTTACGTTATTGTTCTTGAACTTTGCTTTCGCCAGCCTACGCGAGACTCGGCAGGAACTCTGATTGGACCGGCAAACGATTTATGGTACCTTCCCATTTATATCCAGCTGCTCGTCGAGCACTCGAATAGTGCCTAGAAATGTTGATGCCCATGGAATTCTTCACGTTCTTCCGAGTGATTACATCCAGAGTCGTGTTGCAAGTAATGATATATACCTACGTATCTAGTATAGTCTCGTTGAGTCACTCGACCGGAGAAAGCCGTACACGGTGGGCAGTGCCGCGACAGTGCCCACGAACTAACTACCCCCGCCTTTCCTTGCACATCCCCCATACAGGGCTGACATGACACCGATACTTCTCTCCATGCGCCAACGTTCAATGCACCGCCTCACCCTTCGACCACCTCCGCGCTTTCCACAAATTTTTCTTCTTCCCGCGCCAACCCCGCAACCCCGCGATCGCTCCGTCCTCGCTTCACGCCCTCCCCCGCCCGCCTCACGACCGACCACTGCCAACCAAACGTGCGTGGCGGCGGCGGCACCTCCGAATCTGCCCGACGATCCCTCCGGAAAAGGTCGTCGACCGACTCGAGCGGCATCCCCGCCGTCTCGGGATAACACGACCAGACGACGTGCGCGATCACGAAGTTGAAGACGGCAAAGATGAGGTACGTCTTGTAGCCGATGTTGCGCAGTGCGGGCGGCGTGATCTGAACGACCTGTCGACGCGACCACCACGCATGTACATCATTTGACGGGCAGGGAACGGAAAAAAACGACGAACGATGAAATTGCCGAGGAAATCGGCACCCGTGGAGAGAGCGGTGCCTTTGGCGCGCAGTTTGAGGGGGAGGATCTCGGGAGGGTATACCCAGACGGTCGCCATCCAACCTGTGTGGGTAGCGTGAACACATAAGAAATAGTAGACAAAGGTGGTAGATGATGGATGACGAACCCCAGGTGAAACATGCTTCATAGGCAAAGACCAGAAATACGGCGCCGATGCCCGCCTGGGGCGTGTTTAGCTTGACACAGATAGCTTCCAAGACAAGGACGAGACACTGTCCACATGCCATCGAGATCAATAGCTTGCGACGTCCGACACGATCGATGGTGTACCACTACATGCACCGTGCTGCTGTCAGACCCTCGCGTCAACGGAGTGTGAGAAACACTACTCGCCGTAACGAACGAGGCCAATAGATACCAGACCTGGAGGAAACAGCCGAGGAAGAGAGACCGCTCTTGCGACATGCCCAGACTTTGTTGAAACAACGTCGGTGCATAGTACGTGACAATGTTGATGCCTAGAAAGATGTTGAACGTTGCGCGTCAATAACACGTTCCTCGTCGACGCACCCGTCATTTGTTGCATAAATTGGATCCCGAGCGCGAGGTAGAACCGTTTGTTGGCCCGGATGCCATGATCCTTGAACAGGTCTGACCAAGATCCTTCCTCCTTGGCCTCGAGAGCGATCGCGCCCAGAATCTCGGCACGCTCACGCTGAACGAGGGGATGCTCAGGCGCGACGCCGCGCAGCTTGGCGAGGACGGCCGTTCCCCGATCGGGTGTAGGGTCATGCCGCATGAGCCAACGCGGCGTTTCTGGAAGCCAGAGCGTGACCACGATGACATAGACGGCAAACACACACTGAAAGAGGAGGGGAAACCGCCACTGCGCCGAACTGCTGTGGAAATAGAACCCATAGTTCATCCAGTATGCGAGCACGATCCCGCCGAGCATGCTGGTGAGCTGGCAGCAGACAAGCCAACCCCGGTGCTCTGGCAGCGATATCTCGCTCTGGTATACCGGGGTCACTGGTACGGCGGGAAGTCGTCAGTCAACCCAATTATAGCGCGACCGTCAACAACGTACCCGACGTGATATAGCCGATCCCTGGATCAGACGTTTTGAAACGCTGCTCTCGAAAACGCACAAGAAACGCTTACCGAAACCGGTCACGATACGCGCGACCATCATCTGGGCCCGCCCAAATGACGAGCCCATGAGCGCCGAGCCTACAATGACGATGATCGCCCCGAGAATAAGCGTTCGTTTTCGGCCCAGACGCTCAGAGCTGGTTGCAGCCGAAATGGCGCCGACCACGGCACCGATATCGTACAGAGACGTGATGGTGCCAATCATGACCGCGCTCGGGTTGCCCATCTGCGCGAGCCATGGCTGGGAGACCACGACGCCCGACATGACGCCCTGGTCATAGCCAAAGAGCCAAAATCCAAGGCTACAGACGGAGGTGATTGTGGCAACGAGGGCAGTGCTCTGCAGGCGGGGGTGTCCTACCTTGTTCATCGAAAATGCGGGGTACGTGGGCGAGTGAGAGCGGAGGCGAGATCCACGCAGGGTGTGAACCAGGGGGAGGCAAGTCGTATGCCAGTAGGTCGCTCCCAGTCACTGTCATCTAGAAATAGTCCGTTCGAATGCCGTAGTAGTTGGCACGACGCAGGATGCGCGACGATAAGAGGATCATCACATGAACACGGACCGCACATGGCAAGTCGCTGTCCCGGCAAGAATCGAACATACGTACCACCAACGTCGCCCAACAAAGAACATGTCGTTCCTGCTGACACTTGGTCACGTCTCCATTTGCTGGTTGAACGGCCCGGGTTGGCCCGCGCATGAGAACGACATTCTCACTACGCGGACTCGATTAGCACCAATATAGGCACCACAATGAGCAATCTGTAACGGCGAGGTTTTTTGGTGTCTATGTAATAGTTATGTATGGATGTGGTCGCTGTCCGCAATACATTATACAGCTCTCTCGAGCTTGTTCTCGCTAGAATCCATTCCTAACGGACGCGGTTCTGCCATGAGCTACACTCATGCATGCCCTTCTTTCTTGAGACAACCCTCGGCGCTTGCGCATCGCGGCATCAACCCTTCCAAGGGCTGCGGCTGTTGAACGCAGCGTGTCGAACGGGCAGCTCCATCGCAGGCTGAGGCTCCGGTTGCGACGTACGCACCGGAAGCGTCGCAAAAGGCTGCAGACGGGCGAGACGCTCGAGCGACGCCGTCCGCGCCCAAGGCAGAGACCGCGAACGCCCATCGCCGACGGGCGGCGGGACCGACGGCCGAGGCGACGGCACGACGGAAGGCCGCTTCGACCGTGCGCCACGCGGCACCGTCAGCACGGCGAGCTCGTGCCCTTGATCAGCAAAGAGCGGATCGGCGTCCAGGAGGGCACGGGTGGACAGGAAGTCCTCCAGCTCGTGATCCTCGCTCCTCGTGCTCGCCTTGGAGCTCAGCGAGTCCAGCGATAGTCGTGCGGGAAGGACAGAGAAGATCATGTTCCGCGCCGCAACCAAAGAAGACGCGAGAGCGGTCGTGGTCGAGCCGGACGTGGATTCGACGGCGGTGACGGTACGCGCACGGCGGGCGGATGCCACCCTGCGCCGGCTCGCAAAGGCGTCCCCGCGGGGAATCAAGAGTTCGGTGCGGAGATGGATGGGGTCAGACGGCCATAGCTGGTTGGCACGCCGAAGCGCGGCAATGGATACGCCGTAGCGAAGGGCGACGCCGGCAAAAGAGTCGTTGGGACCAACCTACGACAACGTGAGTTCGCTGCAAGATTCAGGGCATGGTGGCATCGACGTACGGGGTGTACGAGGATATGATCGCTGGCTTCTTCGGCAGCTTCCTGGAACGATCCGTCCAAGCGTGCATGCGTCTCGCTCTGACTCTCGAGCGCGCTCGTTCTACCACTGCGGTAGGGAGGCGAGGTAGACCGGATGCGAAGCGGGTGAACGACGGCGGGGTCGAGGACGGTATCATACGACGACAACTTTGCGCTGCCGTCTGCAAACGGGTTCGCGACGAGTAGCAGATCGCGCTCGTCGAGCTCGAGCATCCAAACGACATCAGCACAGTGAGTGGCAGTCGTGAGCAAGGCGGCGTCACCAGGCACTTACATAAGCACGGTATGCCTCACGCAGATGCATCGCTCGTCCCGCCAGAGATCGCTTCAAAGACCGAGTTTTGGATTCACGTTCATGAGCAGCTACAACACCTGTTGCGAGACAAAAGACATTGGGTATCGTCGAGCGAAAAAAAAAACGCCGTGTGCCAATTGGCGTTCTTCTCTTCTCTTCCAGGTGACCAACTTGGCCAACGCATCGTCGTTGATTTACAACGCCCTCCTTGCCTTCCACCCTCACTTCGGAAACGGCGATCGTGCCGTGAATTGGTGTGGTGAGCCCCAGCCCCGAGACGCTTGACGGTGTCTGGCTATATCGTCGCAGGATTCTACCTCGTCTCGTCCCTTTTCCCCAAACCCCGTTATACGACCGTGGACGATCAACACACGACGGCGGCTACCCTGCTCTTGGGCCCGTTCTGCGGCAAACCAGCTTGTCAATATATCAATGTCTCCCCCGATTCCGCACGTGGCGTCTGTGCCGGCGCATTCGTTCAACGACAAACCATGCTTGTCCCCAACGTGGACGAGTATCCCGGCCACATCGCTTGCGATGGCGATACAAAAAGCGAAATTGTCTGTCCCCTCATACTACGCGACGGAGACGATCAGGTGGTATTGGGCGTTCTCGACCTCGATTGCCTCGCCTTGGGCGGGTTTGACGACGAGGACAAGCTGGGATTAGAATCCATCACCGATCTGATCGTGATGCACTGCGACTGGTAACAATACAATTCTAGTGTGTATATCGAGATACGTGCACCGGAATGCGTCGAAAAGAAAAAAAAATGCTATTGTTGTTGTCGCTGTTGCCACGCCAAAAACTCGTCGTGAAGCTTCTTTTGCTGCGTCCACTGTTTCAACACGTTCTTTTCCTGGTTCTTGCTCAACTTTGCGCCCCCGCCATCCGCCGTAGGAATGCCTTGTTCATTCCATTGGCTGTACGTTCCCTTGGGGACGTTCGGTGGTTTGAACAACTCTTCCGGCGGAGTACGCCCCTGTTCCAACTTCTTCATGCGCTTTTCTTCTTCAGCCCGCGCCAAGGCCGCTTTTCGTTCTTTCTGCGCCTCGACCTTCCGCCGTTTTTCGTCTCGGGCCTTGATTAATTCCGACGGAGGAACTAATTTGACCAGGGCTTTGCCATCTACAGCGACTCATCAGCAAGCGTACGCGCGTAAACACAGACGACGAGAGATCACCCTCTTTGTCATCCAATGCCACCCCCAACGGAACCAAGTCTTCGTCTCGAAGCCGGTCACAGAGCACCAAGATCTCCTTCAAGGCATTATCGCCCTTGGCAATCGCCAATCGACGGACACCATCTCTAAACGAAGAGAGCGCACCGAGATACGGCAGCAAGATTTCTTCTCGCTAAGCAGACAGACACGGCTGAATGAAAGACACGGCGAACGTACGAATGACTTACATTGGCGGCATTGGCGTCGCCCGTCGCCTCTTGTCCCCAACCTAATTCCTGCTTTCCCCCTTCCCCGAGACCAAACATCCGTAGCATGTCGCCCACCCATCGGGCGGATTGCTCGACCAAGCCAACGTTGAGGTCCTTGGCGCGGCCATTGATGTACACGTTTGTGCGCGAGACCAGGTCGCGTAGAATTTTGAGCGCCTGGGGTGTGTTGAACGAGTCGCATAGCGCGGAGCGGAACGCCAGCTTGCTCTCATTCAACCTGAAACACCATGTGTAAGCCGTGATGAAGCAGAACGCGAGACCGCAGTCACCCGTTTGAGAATTCTCGCTCGAGCTCTTGATAATGGTGTTGTCCGTCCGACTTTCCCTCGTTGGCCAACAACAACGCTTTCACGGTCGCGAAGAAGTTCTATGGAATCCAGTCAGATTAAACACGCATCTACGACCTTGTAGCACGTACATTAAAACCTGCTTCGATGGTTTTCACTTCACCTGCCATAAGTGACTCGGAAAAATCCACTTTGCTATTCCATAATTGCGACACGAACGCTAGGCGAAGTTGACGAGGCGTGAACCTCTGGAGGATCTCCTGATGTCGAGTGATGTTTTAATATGCGATTCATGCAGGAAAACATGAGCCTCACGTCAATCGTGATGAAGTTCTTGAGGGATTTGCTCATCTTCAGACCCTCAATGTGCAGGTGACCCGTGTGGAGGAAATAATTGACCCACGCGCTACACTCGTGGTACGCCTATGCGACTTGAGAAAAGATGGCACATCTCAAGCCGCGGAGTTACTGCCTCACCTCGGACTGTGCCATTTCGTTATCGTGGTGCGGAAACGCGAGATCGATACCACCCGAGTGGATATCCATGTTGTCACCAAATATTGCGCTGGCCATTACCGAACATTCGATGTGCCAACCGGGTCGACCCAAACCCCATGGCGATGGCCATGACGGTTCCCCGGGCTTGGACGCCTTCCATAAGGCGAAATCCGATTCGGAACGTTTTCCAGTAATAACCGTGAGGGCACCTGCACGGATATAACCGTCATTCCCGAAATTTGGTGTCATTAAATTTCAATGGACGAACCTTCTCCTTCCGCAAGTAGTTCTCTGTTTCCTTTGCTCCAGGGTTCTAATTTTGCATAAGTGTGTTTGTCCGAGGAGTCGAAGACGACGGTGTCGAAATACACGCTTCCTTCGTGCTCATAGGCATAGCCATTTTCCATGATGCGTTTCACGAATTCTACGACTTCCGGCACATACTCGGTCACGCGTGTCAAGGTGTCTGGTCTACGAACCCGCAGTCGATCCATATCGCTGAAAAATTGGTCCTCCCAGAAAGCAGCCAACGCACGAAAGATGGACGGATCGGTTACTGTATCTTTCAGCTAATAGAACCGGTTAGTAATGTGCACCGACCGAATCAGGACCGCCACCTCTCTGTCCAAAGTCGTTGACAGTATGTCCCGAGACTCGTCTAACAGTCTCAAGGCGGACTCTCTATCTTGTTCGCCATGGTGAGCGACGGTCAGCGCAGAGGCTGTACGGATCTGTGATGCATGGTCGAACGGTTGCTGCGCATAAAGTGATTGAACTCACGGCAGCGCCAAGGTGCATCTCGAATTTTTCGTCCCGCTTCAAACACTCGGTCTTTTGAAACTGATCGTCCTTGAGAGCCTCGATCTGTGGCCACATTACGAGTAGATTGTCTGCAGTCGGCTTGACGTTGTCCGGTAGCCCTTTGGATACTTTGTCCAATACGTGCGACCTCCAGGCATCTTGGACCTTTGTGAGCAGCGCGGGCGTGAGGGAAGACGTTTGGTTGCGGAACTCTTCAAAAAGATGACTTTGACGCGCCCGCAAAATGATCTTGTCTGCATCAGACAGGCACGCAAAGATGATGGCGCCGGAGGACGTACCTTGTCATCGATGTCCGTGACGTTCATGACAAAATGGACGTCATACCCGAAATAATCAGACATGATTCGGCGGAGGATGTCTTGGGTGACATAGTTTCTTCGCAGAGGGTGAGGTCATCTCAACTCGACCGCTGAACACGACCCACCTCGCATGACCCATGTGAGAGGCGTCGTACACCGTAGGCCCACAGTTGTACCATTTGACGAGACGGCCGTGTCTCGGGATGAACTCTGTCTGTCGGAGGGGCCATCAGCGCCGTCAGATATCGGCCGATATGATCGGTCGTTGGATACCTTGCGCTTCGTCAGGGAATTGTACACTTTCAAGACGGGCTCTTCTGTCCGGGGTACTGGGGCATTCCAGGGGGGCTGCTGAACGGACATGGCCTTGTTCTGACAGGTGGAGCTCAGGCGCGTTGGTCGGTATACGTGGCAAAGAACGAGCGGGCGAGGCCTGACTCGGAGCCAGATCATGGAGTCGGAATCGAGCAGTCAGTGGCAGTGTCCACATTCGCTGACGTAATAAATTGACCAAACTAAGCACCCTTTTCTTGTAGTACAGTAGTACAGCATCGTAACGTTTGCCGGTTACCTTCAAATCTGAAGCGCTGTGTTGCATCAATCAAGGAAGAAGAAAAAAATCTTTGGTTTGTGAGCGGCGTAATCATTTCATTAAGATTCGTTACTATATAACCTCCAGCGCGATCTTGAGTGGCAGTCCGCGGGTTGGCGGTGTCATCATGATACTGCTAAAACACCTTATTTTACGCTGTTTCAGTGAGTAAAAACCAACTGCTATCATTGACACCTTCAAGAGCATTGGATTGAAGATAGTTGTATCCGTCGTACAACCGCACATACTGTATATTATTTCCGCGATAATATACGTCCGTCGCTGGTTATGGATTCATTTCGAAACGCTTATATTCAATTTATGTTGGCGTGCGGTGAGATGATGATGCATTGTCGCTCGCAACTTGAACGTCTCCGTGTTCGGCCCCAGCCCGTTATGTACACAATAAGGAGTAACCGTCCGAATCCATTTCCCAAGTTCCGCCGAGACGGTATCCCTAAAACCTTATTAGCCATATACCCACCTGCTGCGGTCTCTTGGTCGGTGATCTACCAATGAACGTTCACAAAACGCGGCTCGTTTTCCCATGAATCCCATCAGGCCTACGAACCGACCATCAGCCGTTTTACATCACCCTCCGAGTTAAAGTTAAGTATCCTGGTATCGTCAAATGAGCTTGGTCCTCTGATATTTAAGGACAAGTTGACGTTCCTGCATTTCTTCCGCGCCTCTTTACCCCATCTAACCATCTCCCTGACGCCTGCGAGAGCAGCGTCGAATGATTCTCACCCAGTCATACCATTCGAACGCTGGGCTCATTAAATCCACCTCTTCTCACTCCTACGCCTACCACGTCCAACGCACTTCCGTCCCTCTCTCCAAGATGCAGCCTCCTACCTGCACAAGGCTACGTGTGCGGTACGTAGAGTTTCAGGCACTCGTCAAAAAAAAAAGGAAAAAGCCTAACGCCCTGTTCCAGATCGCCTCTAGATGCTCAAGTCATATTTCACGCGGTCGCGGTGGGCGTGCTACCAATGGTAACTAGGCGGTTGGATACGGAGGAGAGAAGGACGATCGCATCAGGCAGCGTCTTTGTCTGGGAAGAACGTGGCCCCAACCCAGAAGCCACAGGCGTGAGTACATGGGGTCAAAATATCCATCACACCCCGTTTCTCAGACCGTTTGCAGCTCGGCATCGAAAGATGGACGGATGGCAAAAGGTACGTCCTCTTACAAACCCACGGCGACTGCTCCACTGATTTCAAATAGATGGGGTCCGAGTCGTGTCCGAGACGTAAGCCGCTTTCACCAATTTTCCCGTGGCCGCACCAACTCGAGATTTTTACAGGAATTTTTGTTTTATCAAGAGAAAGACCCGGATCCGGACCCGGTCGACGTAGACTTGACCTCAGATTCCGATACCACGTTTGTCCATCCTTTCCTGCGTTCTGTCGGGACGACTCCACTCACTCTGCCCGCCAGCCTCGGTTCTGGTTCCCGTCCCCATAATCACCCACGTCAAGAACCCGTACGGTCATCGCTTGTGAAGCAAACATATTCCGTTTACGTCGACACGCCGCGGGGACGTCGGAAATGGCATCTGAGTATGTTGGTCCTATTCGGGGGCTTCTCGTTCTCATCCATGCTTTCAGTTGCATACTTCACCGCGGACACGGCGGATAGCCTACGGACGGTGTCTGATATACCTGAGCTGGCCTGCCTCCATGTTCCCCCAGGGAAATACAGAAGCGCCCGTCATAATCCGGCTCGGCAGCGTGCAAACCGAGAAGAGCAAGGATGCCATGTGCTGTCTCACCAACAATTTGCACCTTACCCATCACCCACACGCGTGTTCAACCCTGCATATCACGTCGGGGTGTCATTTTCTGCGGCTGCGGGTGATGCACGCCGCGACCTACCAAGCCTGGAGAGAAAGGGACAGACCCTTGCACCATTGGTGTACCTTCAAAACCTTTCCCCGCCCCGGAGGCACCCGGTGGACGAGGAAATACTCATGGCATTGTATCCTAGCTTGTCTTAGCCGATTGCTCTGTTTCTTCGTGATTTGTCTTTGCTATGCTATCTGTTTGAGCATTCTTGCTTTTTCCCTGTCCTCGCTTTCGATCCCTTTTCTTGGAGCATTTGTATACACTAGACAGATCGTGGAACAATGTATGATTCTGTAGTTTTATCGCAGGCCCAGCATATGCGATCGGGTCCGCGCTGATGTAAAGCGATTTCGCTGATTCAATTGCGGTGGATATACCACCTGTCCGGCATCTGCTACCGAGCTGGCGATCATGTGGGATCCACCCCTGGCGCCATTAGGCTACGACAGCCCAGCTCTCGACTCGATTCCAGCAACTCTCCACCCCATTGCCATTCCAGTACATTTGGTTTATGTGAGCACTCCACAACGCCACAGGTCCTGACATGATGAACCGACCACCACGGGTCCAGAATGTGTAATTTGATCAATGCATGGAAAACGAGTGTCACCAGCGCGATATCAAAGTTTCGGACTAATTATGCGGCATAGGGGGGACCTAACGACGGCGGAATCATGGACGTCCATATGCAGATGGCTCTGTCCGTCCTGTTGCGACGAGAAGAACACGCCTTGTTCTAGAACTCTCAAGGGCCAGGATGAGTATGGTCCACCATGTACACGTTCTGAGAGAACGGACGGCGTTAGGATCCATCAAGAAACGAAGCCGAGGCGCCGAATCGAGAGAGGAGAAAAGGAGGTGCCCCAATTAGAGCGTGTCGTGGTCAGGCGTAGCTATGATACCATGTTGTAAACCGCCATGGGAAAATGGGAAACCTATTATATATGACGGTCAGGGAGCATCCCACGAATTGAATCAAATGGGGTTAAAAACGATAAGTGAAGCAGAATATGGTATGCATGTGTCCATAAGAGATATCCCGTTTGAGCGAGAGGGCAGCAGAAACCCCGTTCGCGAGGTGCCGAGGAGGACGTGAAACGAGGGTACTGAACCCGAACGGCACTGATACTATGATTGATAAATGTCCGGGGGGGCGCAAAGGTGGGGGGGAAGTAGGGTGGGGGGAACAGGATGGGTCATTGTGACGTGTACAAGAGGCACCCTGGAGGCTTTTATTTAGTAAGAGACGGAAATTTGATTGAGAATTAGCGTAGTTAAACGTTTTAGCAGGGGATCGCTGAGAGACGGGTCCGGGGGACCGCATCAGCGGATGTCGGTGGAGTTGGAGTTCAGAGGACTGGACGGCAGCACGTTGACACATGCAACACGTCCATTGCGGAGCTTCGGAGTGTCCAAAGGAGAGGACGGTTGGAAACAACTCCCGACGCTGCACTGAGATCTTGATACGGTAGCCTGAGACCCCTGGGCACGGTTATCTGATAAAAGTATGCAGCAGGGTGGATCTTATCGAAGACCTGGGGGACTGCTCCGGCGCTGGCAACACTGACCGGAGATCGCGGGACTTTCCAAGGCGGCGCAAGGTGTGCATGTCGACAGATCTGCAGGGTGAGGGTGAAGAAGCGGTGGGTCGGATGATATTATCAATGGCGGGCCGGAGTATGCCGTGAGAGGGTCAGCACTTGTCAGTAATCATTTTCTTCCGTTTCCTTTCTTTATTTTATTTTCTTGTTCAGAGATGGTATGAATTTGAGTTGCAATAAAGTGATAAAGTTTCGGGTTGCAATCGAGATTGACGACCAACCTTTTGGGTCAGATGCACCAATAAGGTTGCTGCTGTCTGCGGTAATTAGCACAGTATCAGCTTTTTCCGTTGACAGCTTTCTGATGAAAATCTTGTTTTGCATTTGCAACCCCTGGTTAGAAAATAGTTTAATTAATTACCAAATGAAATTACCAAATGGACTCCTCCCCCTACCAGATCTCGGACAGGATATATACGCCCTCACTCGCTCCTACCCTCCCTGTCTCTCCTTCCTTTCTTTCGTCGTTTGCCTAGCAATTAACCGAAATGCAACAGCGACCAACGTGCACTAATGTTCGCATTCGTTCCACGCGTGATGCACACAAGATTTTTTATGCGGTACAACGCCGTATGCTACCCATGATCACAAGGCGGCTTGATGCGGACGAGCGCCTGGCTTTGCGGTCTGGTTGTGTCTATGCCTGGGAGGAAAGGGGACCCCACACAGAAATCACAGGGCTCGGAATTGAACGCTTTACGGAGGGTCGTCGTTGGAGCCCCTCCCGCGTGCGAGACGTGCGGTCTCATTTCGCTTTCGTGACACACGGGGCCGCTCACTCTTTCTCTTTTCAGGAGTTTCTATTCTACTATGAAAAGTACACGCCGCCTGCAGACGCAAGTCATTCGGGGTAACTATGTCCTTATAGATATCTGTCCGTCCCTCATAACGGATCTGATCCAGCGCGTCCGACAAGCAGCCCCCGCGCGACTGGGACCCCTTGGTAAAGCAAACATACTCGGTTTGGGTCGAAACAGAAAAAGGTCGCCGAAAATGGCACCTGAGTACGTGTTCACCCATAAATTGACAAATTCTTGTATCCTGATCCAGAATAGCTGCCTATTTCACACAAGCTACTGTCGACCAGCTCGGCACAATTGACGACATCTCTGGTGTTGCTGAGCTCGTCGTTCCAGAGGGGACTTTTCAGAGCACCCGCGTCAGCAAGAACCGTAAGGGTGACGATGCTCGCACCCGAGCGGACGTCTTCAAAGCGCCCTCATCGATGACCCGCACCTACGCTCCATTCCCTACTCCTCACCCCGCCCCTTACCCGGTGTCGCCACCCCAAACATTTGCACAGGACTTTTATCGAATTAGCCCGCAGGCTTCCCATCCTGGTGCCTTCCGTCACCTTTCCGATATTCCCCAATATTCCCCCCCTCAACACCTCCCACCTCTCGGAACCCTTCAGACGCTGCCCCCAATGCGGTCCGAAGATGAGGACATTGAATATAAATATCGTCGCCCTTCTTTACCCATCACTTCCGATTATCCGCCGGTCCCGAGCAGAGACCGGAGACCCATATTTGATCAAAATCGATTGCCTGAATTTTCCCCAACACCCAGTTCCACCTCTCTCTCTCGCCTTGCTACATCGTTACCTACGAGCCCTCCCGTCGAGGAGAGAAGCACCCAATATCGACCTGAATTAGCTTGTACTTATCAGAACTCTCCGCGAGTATCTACTTCGAATTTTGATCGCCCTTCGGCGACTACGGTCGCGATGTATCAGCCACCTCCCGATGCTGCAAGCCAGGACGACAACACGTTTGCGTATAGCCCGCAGGCTACTACATCGCCCTCCCACAATAACTATACCCACATTTCCCTTCCCCCGCCTGCGCAACTCTTTCGCCCTGAACCACCTACTGAACTTTATGCGGTGAGGGCAACAGAAGACTCTACGGGTGCCATCGGATCGTCCAGAGTAGACCTCGCACCACTTCATTCTTTGCAACGACGTCCATACCGCAGAGACCCCGTCGACGACATGGCTCTGCGGTCATTAGGACCACGTTCGGGGTGACTATTTTCGGGTTATTGTTTCATTCGGCGGTGATAAATTATATTACTCTGCCAGCGACAATACGTGGAGTCGTGATCGTGGGCAACCATTATGAAGAAAAAACATTTAACATGCATGTTCATGTGTCTCTTTACCCCGGCGGCTTCGATTTCTGCTCATACGCTGAGGCTTCCGGGCATAACTGGTCTTTGTGGGAGTCCTGGCTGGTGTTTTTCCCCTCGTGTACTCTAATTACACTAAATGCTTCTCTGTCTCGTGAACATTACTACTGTATAGATTTGGCTTAATTGTAGAGAACGAATGACAATGACGAAATAAAAAATCTTGCAGATATTTGTGGCCTGGCCTGTGTACGTTGACACCTCAGTACAGATAAATTCAGGTCCCACCATCACAACATCTTACTACCTCGGTCGCTAAGACTAACAAACACAACCGTGCCAATACAATTGTACTATGCTGGGAGGGCACTTTTTTTTTTTTTTTTTTGCTAAATCTTCCCTTTCGAGAAGGTGGGCCATTTGTGCATAATTTATTAGCCTCTCTGGCTAGCAAGCGTAAAGAGGAAGGAAAACCTTGTTCCGATGTGGTTACATCTTCGTGCCCTCCTAAGTGATCCTGTCGTGATCTGTACCCTGTTATCGATGGCCCCGTTCAAGTCTGTGATACGGACGTTGTCCCACCCTAATTTAATCAGCGTGGGCGACGCTGTCCGGTTCCAGATAGCATGGATCAAGTGCGATTTCTAATACTCACCATTCCTTCGGTACGCTGGCACCCATTTCGTCCTTGCGTGGCTAGCCCACTTTTTACCCGTGGTGTGTGTCAGGGGGGAGGACCCTTCGCTTGAGAAGAGCTGGGCGAGGGAGATGACTTACCGCATCCGATTACTCTAATGGCCATATGCACACGACAAACTTGGGAATGGGCACTGGCATGACCGTTCGTCTACCGGATCCTGCATGGGAACCTTATCCGCTGGCAAAGGTCTGGGCCTCCATAATGCCAACAAAGTTTTTTTCCCCCCGGCGCTCTGGGTTGGCCAACCAGCTGATCGAAAAAGCCAGGCCTTCCCACAACAAGGCAGGTAACCCCACAACCTTGTTTCTTTTTCGTCGAGCCGAGTCAAGCCACCCTAGATACGAAGCGGCTTGGATAGATCTTCTCTCCGTTCTATCTACCAGAGGCGAGCTCTAAATGGGACAACTGCGGATCATTCCGGGTAGCAATAACACACCTGAGGGGCCTGAGGCGTAAACGTGAAGGACGCTGCGCGATTGGCAGGCGGTACCATGAAGATTTGGAGGTGGCCTGGGCCCAAAGACCCACATCCGCGAGTTCCTCCCACCCTTCCTGTTCCGACCTGCCTCCTGGAATGAAGACACATGGTTTGACGCGAATTGATTGTTCGTGTACATGTCGCCCTGCTCGGAACTGGCCCTCTGAAAGGAACAAAGTCAACGACCTCTCCAACTCTAGAACGGAATCTTGTCGAGATCGGAAAAGCCGTAAAACGGGATCTCTCTTCTCGAAACATGCCAAGCCAATTTTTAAAAAAAGGATCGTCCTTGAATGTGTGGGTTTAATCCAAAATGAAAGACTGGAGACAGCGTTGATGGACGCACGTCGTCCTGCGGTTCTCCTCAACGATCTGATCCATACATCGTTGTCGCTCACCACACGAGGCGCTTGCGAGGCACTGCCTAGACCTACCCGGACAGGTTCGAGAGACGTGATCCGAGTGACCCGGTGCGTCCGGTGACAAAGGGGCCTTTTTCATTTCTCGCGATTGGACCCATCTTTCAATTCATACACATGGTTAGCCCACTCTATCTGTTTTTTTTTTTCTCACCACCTGTTTTTCATCCGAATCGGATGCGAGGGATGAAACAGGGGGTTGCCTCAGTGAATATTCTGTTCCACGGACGCAATCCGATATGAAATCAGTGAGGCTAGACTGTACCGTTTTATCATGTTTTATATATTTCACTGCACACACACCTCGGCCGATCAGCGAGCATGGGGTCATGTAGATTGCCGTAGATCCCGTAGCAGGACGTCCATTGGATAGTTTATGCGCGGAGCGGAGTAGAAAAGAAAAAAGACGAGTCGTTTCAAACATGGCTTGCCAACGAAAAAAAAAAAAGGAAAATGACTTACCGGTAGTGGATCTGAAATCAAATTCGGTGACAGCAGCTCGAAACAGAACCTGTTTGTGTTCCTTCACGTTTCGTGGGCTCTGCAATGCGTATTCCCAGTTTTCAGCCACTGCCACGTCAGGGCGTTCCGTATCGAGTTCGTGCCGCTGGATTGAACAATGCGTCCCTGTGACACCGTGAGTCAACTCTGCAGCCGCTCGGAGCATGCGTATCCGAGATGCGCGTGCTCCAATCACTTGATCACTCTGATTGTTGCGTTGCATGGTTCTTGCAGCTTGCTAGTGCCATTTATGTAATCGCCATTACATCCTTCGGGGGTGGACGGGCCAGGTTCATAAGTAATCTTACGAGTGAACGGTACGTACGCTGGGAAGCAACGTGTGAGGAGTAGAGCTCCGGGAATTATCGTCGCCATCAGGAACATACCGGGATATGAATATAGGACCACTGTCTGTCTGCAGTGCATCACCTCGGACTTGGCTGCATGACGGATGGATGGTATTGCCATTATACACGGAAAGGGCGATCTCACTGAGTAATGACTTAAATGTGTAGTTGTAGCAATGTGCAATGCAATATGCAGATACTTAATCTAATGACCCTGCATCCCAGGAAAAAGACTACTCAAGGACACGCCTACCACTCGAATTCACTGCAAAAACGATGCGTGTAATAATGCGTCCTCGAGGATGAAGCTTACTTACCCTGTACACTTCGCAAACAGGTAATCCTTGCCATTGATGTGGATCATGCCGTCCTTGAGGATACATTTCCACTTGTTCTTCACTCGTCCGACCTGCATGGGAACGGTAAGGCACGCAATAAATAGGCACGCGTGTCAACAAACCTTGTCGTACGTGCAGAACACGATGTCTTTGTCTCCCTGTCCACCTTCTTCTGCATCTTCCTCACCCTCCGTGTCGGAGTCATCCAAGTCGCTATTTATAGCTTCATCCCCTACCTGAGAAGCGGTGGACGTTTGTGACGGTTGCGGCAATGAAGGGTGGGAAGGGCGAGGTGCGTATGTTTGACTTGGGGGAGGTGACGGCGACTCTGAATCTGAACTCGAAGGTCCATCAACCTGGGGAATCTGCTGACCTGCCGGACGCGCCGGCTGTGCCGGAGACGAAGATGCCGCTGCTTGTGTCGTCTGATTGGACTGAGCGGGCTGTTGTTGTGCGGGGGTCGAAGCGGTGCTGGGCTGTGTAGGTGGGGCCGCTGCGGCTGGAGCATATGGTCGCGGGGCAGCCTGGGGACGCGCAAGATGCGATGGATGGGGTGGAAAGGACAGCACGCCCTGCTGTCCTCCTGGATATGTAGGTGGCTTCATCCCATTCAGCTGAGGTCCAGGAAGAGGGGGTAGCGCATAGGGAGTCATTCCAGGAGGGCCACTCAGGATATACCGACTATCCACTGGCTCCGTTTTTACCTGCGTTGTTTGTTGTTGTGGCGGTGGACCATAAGGATTATGTGGGGGATAATGAGGATGATGTGGCATCATGTGCATCGGATGGGGTGGGTAAACGGGGTGATGCTGAGCGGCCTGTTGAGGCTGGGGCTCAAATTCAGCAACGTGCGATGCAATCACTTTGCTCTGCCATTTCTATGGAGTGATGGTTAATGTACCCAACCGACAGACGAGGATGCGATCAACCAAACACTTACATGCTGTAACTCAGCCAAAACATCCTCGCTAACGCCATATTCGTCGAATTCGGGCTTAATGGCAGCAATGACATCGTCTATGACGGTGCGGTAGATGGAAGGCTCAAAAATTTCTCTGTTACCTGACCGGACTACTACAACCAAGGTCGGGCGAGCAGCTCACCACAATTTTATTCGACATTGTGAACGACGCCGACGATGCCAGATACAGCGGGGGGAGATGGTGGGAGACAGGGAAGGAGCTTTTATACTTCAATAACCTACAGGACAAGATTAAAAATTCAAACTCAGCAAGTGATAGATTTGGTTTCCCACGCATTGACCACCTTCCCCTAGCACGGAACCATTTGGTTATGATCAATAAGGGTTAGTTCGAGAAGTAAGTAAGTCGCATCGTCATGCTCACCCCAAAACTCAGACGATAACACTCTTACGCAAACGAAGAACTATCGCCCATGCTGATAAAAATATTTTCTATTCGTTTGTCCTAAACTTCTGTTTCTCATTTTCGCGCCATCATGGGCAATTATGCTTGCCTCAAAATGTCGCATTGATATTACCAGTACCATGGCAATGGGACGGACGGATCACTTGCAAACACACATTACCCTTCTTGCTGGAGCCAATGAATAACGTTTGCGCCAGAATCCACAGATGAGCGCGGAGCAATACCAGATAAGCGCAACGTCTGTCCCCGTTCAATTCCCGAGTCAAGTCACGCTGACCCAGTATTTCGGGCAGTCACCAGGTCTCTACACCCAAAGCGATTGGTTGATTATGGTGGACCCCTTAACGCTGTGGGGGAAATGTATTGGAGGTAAGCTTCTTGAACACAGCGGGTGTCCTTCCATTTTACCTCCTTTCGGCCTAGCGCAATCATAATTGAATCGCGTGAGCGCGCATCCTCGTGCAGCTGTGAACCTTGAGTTAGTCAGGATTCATCTCGGGTGCATGGTTACCCTCGTTTAACCCGGGTCTCGGACTCTCTTGCGTGTCTAGTAACCCCTCACTCGAATCTTGGGAGCGTGGTGACAGACCACTGCACGACACTGCGATAATGGAGTATGTCCTTCGTCACTCCCAGTGGGGCATGTCCGCGCAGTCATTTTTCCTAGCTAATTTGTTCCGCTTAGATCAAATTCTGCCTTGAGAGTCCCAGATGGACTTCTCGTTGGTTCGGGTGTCTCCATCGCTGATGCAACCGTCCAACCACAGGCCGTGTATGACGGCGGATTAGGCGGGAAAGAGATCCGTCTGCGAATTGCCAACGGCGGGGCCGGTCAATCCGGCCTCATTGGTGCGTGGGCAAGTGCCTTTATCCAGTATTGTCACAAAGAGGGTATCGCGCCTTTCAAAGTCGGTCACATTATTATTATTTCTATCGCATCGCTCAAAAAGGCGGTTTCAGGTCGGTTGGTATCTCGGAGACACAACCGAAAGCCTTGGATTTCTCGCCGCCGGGGAAGTCGATATCGCTGTCACTTATAATGATGCCGCGGAACAGCAGGCGTTGAAAACCGGTATTGCGACAGAGAGGGTGTACGGTTTCCGTGTAGGCATCATTCTTACGGGTCGCGGCCCGACGTTGATTGTTAATTATGGGTCGCTTCAGGACCATTTTTTCCTCGTAGGACCGAGAGCGGATCCCGCAAACCTCAAAAACTGTGGACAAGATGTATATGCAATGTTCAACCGGATCGTAGACCAAGGAAACAAAGATTTAGTGGTACATTTCAGACGTTTTCCCGAGGGAACCGTACCTCACATATCACTCTTAGACACTCCCACAGAATCGGGAGCCAGTTCGCTTCCTCTCTCGCTTTGACAAGAGCGCTACAAACATCAAAGAGAGTGCACTGTTCTGCGCGATCGGCCAGGTATGCCTCTGAACGTGTGATAATTCATGTAACATGTGAGCGAGCCGATATTTCCACTAGGTCCCGTGGGCCTTGGCATACTCGAAGTGGTACCACCAGTACCCTCGTTTCCCCCTTCAAGCCCTGCAAGCGGCGTCCGTTCTGTACGAGTATACACTCACTGATAAGGGCACATGGTTGTCCTCCCCCAAGAGTGTTACTTCCACCTTGACCATCTTTGCTGAAGGCGGGGACAATGACCCAAATGACCCGCTGTTGAACCCAGCGCACGTTCTCTTAGGAGCGAAGGCGAGCCCTGCGAACGAGGAGATCTGGAAAAAGTTCATTGAGTGGGCCAAACTACCTGACGGCGGACAGAAAGTCGTCAAAGACTTCAAAAAGCCTCCCGGTCCTCACGGGGAGGAGCTTTATTCTCCAGCTCCTTGAATTCGACGGTACATTGAATTTGTAGTTCTTGTTCACAACACCCTGTACTTGTACAAATAAGTGTCAACACGATTTTCTGTTCTCCTTCAACATCCATTGTCACTCGGCAAGTTCAGAATGTACGGACTGTTAGCGACATTCTTTTTCTGCGGCCTTTCTCAGGCTGCTACTGTTTTTCTGGGTCCACAGGAGTCTCTTCCCTCTACACTTTCTCCGCAGCAGGCAAATCTTGTTCTGGCGGAGCACCTCGGCCTTGAGCAATTCGAGGTGGTCAATCAAGCAGGAGAGCTAAACCACTTATTTAGCGAACGCGAATTTGTGGGGCGTGGCCAGAGTGCCTTGCTATTACTCATCGATGAAACATACGCTCATGGTACGTGACACAGATCTCTGTTACATCCCCGCTCATATCGTTACAGACGTCATCCCCTCCACATTCAAGCCCTCTTTTTCTTTCTCCGAATCCAAATCAACACCCTTATCATCATTTGTCAAGACGTGCAATCAGCGTGCGTCGCATGTGTACACGTACGTCGCCGGCGAGCCTGCCATCCCGAGCGAAGGCATCCCTCGTGTTCTTGACCTCTTCTCTGTCACCACCGTGGCAAACGAGGCGTTCTTAGCCGAGGCATCGACGCTTTCGAAGTACCTCGACCAGTCCGGATCAGATCGGTTTGCGGCGCTAGAGCTGACGGGTATCCCCAAGCTCGCAGCGTCGTATGACACATCCAGCGAGCAGTACAGACTCGCCACAGAAACACTGCGCGCCGCGATCGAGATTGCGTTGACCGACCCGTCAATGCACTTGGCCGTGATCGCGCACACGCCTTCCAAGAAGAGGAGCCCGGTTCTGGGCGAACAATCGATCGGGACCGCATCTTTAGTACAGCCCGTGAGGGCGCTTTCGTCTTGTTACGACTCCTACTTTGACTGCGCCGATGCGACCAACGGTTGTTCTGGGCATGGCTCGTGCGTGAATACGACGCGCGCAGGGGCGGAGTGTTTCGTCTGTGCGTGTAGCAAGACGATGAGCGAGGCTAATAAAATCGAGAGTTGGGTGGGTGACAGGTGCGAACGAAAGGACGTCAGCGGGTGCGTGACCTGCTTCCTCATTGTTGTCTTATAGTCTGTCTGAACGCGATTTTCGCAGCCCGTTCGTTTTGATCACTGGTACCGTGATCACCCTGATATTGCTGATAGGTGGTTCTGTGTCATTGCTTTATGCGATTAGCGATCAGGAGCTGCCGAGCATTCTGACAGGGGGAGTTTCTGGAGGACCTCGCAAGGAATGAGAGTCAATCTAACATACGAATGTATTTTGTCATTTCGACTACTACCGAATCTCATCCTGAGTGCTCCCATGGCATGCGCTTTATGGCCAAAGGATCCTCACATAAAAATGACCGGGACAGCTTAGACCCTATTTAAACTTACTGGCCGTTGCCTGAACCGCGCATGGCCTTCAGTAGCGCAAAAGTCGGGTGGGAGATACGTACTCGAGGAGACATCCACGTTGATCATAGATCATCTGGGGTACTATTACTAAGACTAAACCAAGCATAGTCACGTTTTCCGTTACAGTGCGCTTCAGCACCGAGAACGTCCTTTCCATTTCCACTGTGGACCAGGGCCGTCCCCCCTAATGCCACCGAACCACTTTGTCGTGCCAGTAATACCATAGCGAGACGAGTCCATGTCAACATACCTCTGAGGGGTGTGAACATGGTTGTCAATATGCCATCACCGCAGTCACATCTACTTGGTCAAAAAGTTACTCTCTTTGATCAAGCTAGGTCAGCCCAGTGGACACGGAGATGAACACAGAGATCATCGGCCGTGATTGGTGGAGTATATATGCTCTTTTGCCTGCAAAAAATGACCTGGTGATTCAGAGTAAGATATTATGTACTAAACGAGCCACAAGCAAGCAGCCCGAGTTATCCGACGCTGGGAGTCCAGACTACGATAGCTAGCATCACCGGATCGTCGAAACCGACCGCCGAAGATTCCAGATTAGAAAGAATTTGCGAATTGCGAATCGGATCAAGTTGGCGGCAGCTGGCGACTCTCACAGCGCAACGGGCATTCTTTGGACCACATGTGAACGTTGGAAAAAAACTTAAGATATAAATGACAATACGGACGGCCAACAATAATTCAAAGATAAACTCGTGTTTTATGGATTTGTTGGCGATATAAACGAAGACTATATTTCAAAGATCAGCCCTTTTTGTATTACAAATTTAACTTCTTCTTTCGTCTGACATTTAGACCTGGTCCAAAGACTGCCCGTTGCGTTGTGTCTTCAGTAACTTCATTGTGGGATGGCTACCGCCGCGAACCGCTGACTTGACCACTTGCCGGGGTTGGGTTAAATGATGTGTAGTGCCTTGAGGTCTCAAGCATCCATCCAGTGGTTTTCGCGCAACCTTCGAGCGGCCTTTTATTTCGTGCGTCGGGTTCATGCCAATTAATGGCTTCTGCCCTCCAACTTGTTGTCGAAGATATTCAACTGAGCAACTATGCGACGCGTAGGCTTGTTCATCTTGCTAGCGTTTTATTGAAGGTTCATTCATTAACCTTGAGCTTTTTCCTAGTTGTTATGCTGACTGCTGTCGGGTACGATTACAGTAAGTGACATATGTCTGTTGACACTGTGCCTCTTGTTGGTCTAAACTCAATATCATCAGTCCTCATGTTGACTGACGAAGTAAGTCTCGCGTTCTGGTTCATGCATCTTACTTATCTGTATAGATTGCATTCATCTGGGTCAGCAGTCACCTCTACGACTGACCACATATTTTAATATTGCTGCAGAGCAAACCATGGACATGGGTCTCCGTAATATTTGTTCTAGTACGACCATGCCCTAATTATCTCCACGAAAAGCACTAATTCACATTATTATTCAATTTCCAGGCTCGTTATTTTGGGCTGGTCTCATGCATGTGCGTATATGCCTCTTGCAGTCTATGTTTGATCATTGAGAAGGTGACCAGCCTTGGTGTTCTCTGTATGTCCGAATCGCAAATCTAGGACATAAATCTAATACAACATAATTCAAGTGGGGAGTTCCTTCTTTCCTGTCCCTTCAAAGGTGTTGTCTTATATCACTGATAATCCAGAATTGGACTCAAAATTTCAACTTCCTGCAGATGTTTGTGTACATGCTTCAACCTCACCCTGCACTGATAGATTGTATTTTTTTTAAAAAATCGACCATACAGTTGTGAGTACTGTAATCGTGTCGTTCCAATGTTCATTTTGCTCAAGGTTATTTTAAGGTGCCATAACTTATATTTTGGCTTATTGGGTTCAAATGATTTTTTTGGTTGCCATCGAATGTGAGATGTCATGCTTGCTTTCAGTTATTCAACTTACATCAGTGGGTGCAGTAGCAATGATTCTCCGTGTGTGGGCATTATACAGGCGATCAAGGATTGTCCTTGGTGCTCTGCTTACAGTGTACGCGATCGAGGTTGTTGCAAATCTAATCGATTCCGTCATGTTTAGTGCCACTGGTAATATAGGTATGTAAAAGTGGTTTCAAGTCGTGTGCACTCATAATGCGTGTTTTGCTGTATATCTGTAGCGGGAACTGATCAGATCCTTGATTATTCACTATGCACACAACCAAACTTTCCGTTTGTTCCGGCTCTATTTCTGAACAGTTCCCTGATCACTCTTGGCACGCTGATGTGCCTGCTCCTCATTGTTCATTTTATCAAAGAGTCACTTCAAATGTACAGAGTGACAAAGAAAATCCGTCCAGGCCGTTATGTGAATCTTCTGGTGAGGGAAGGCTTGATCTACTTTATCGTGTGTGCACACATCCCGCTTTTCTCGTCTTGGCAACGAGACTAATGATAAACCACCGATTAGCATTCTTACATATGCGCTCCTGCAAGTGATGTTTGACACTGGATACATTGCAGTGTCCGAATGGCCAATTATGATCGCAGAGTATATACCGCTGTACACGCTGGTCCCTCGGTTCATCCTGAACCTGCGGAAACTATATGCCCGCAACCTCAGACAGGGACGTACAAGTGATATGGACACCGCGTTCGGTCTGTCAATAGCAACCGACCGAAATACGGCCAGTGCCATCCTGTTCGCGGATACTCCGGAGAACGAGGAAGTCGAGCAGCAGGGCGAGGAAATTCAGTTGGAAGGGAGGGAAACTAGCAGAGATGGTGCGTGACAACTTGGATGGGGAACTACTTGTGTATGCCATGCAGTCTGTTCGATAATGGATAATTTCATGTTGGGCGGTCGCTGGCAGCTTCGTAACGTTTGTTTGCTTGAGTTTCTATCCCTGGTCATGTTCATGTTCGTTCGCAGTCACATTGTAAAGTACTATGTGGATTCTTTCATCAGACGAGGATCGGGGTAAGGTCAATGACATCTTCGTGCCATAACCTATTTTCCCGGTTCTAACTGAGACATCCATTTTAATGTATCCTGTCCAACATGGCCGCTGTTGGAACGGTTGTTCTATTTGGGATGCCATGACAAGCGAGGTGAGCACACTGGTTCCTGCCTAACTCTTCCGTGACCCTGGAGATACACGACTCTTCCCCCTCGATACGCGCGAAGGTCGTGAGGTTGCCGACATGCCATCCTATGTCCGCCAGCTCTGCCGATGGACAGGAGCTGAGTTTCGCCCCTCGCGTTGGCTTGACCAATGGCAACAAACCGATCCCTTTCTGACGTGAGTGTCAACGGGCCAGACTGCCTAGCCCGAATGAGCGCGCCTCCTAAGGGTAGGCGTATAAGACGAGATGTAGAGATCATTGAAAAAAAAAAAACGTTCCTCCTAAATGGCCCAGCAGCATGGAGGGGCAAAAGTGAGAATTCGGCAGTGGGACATCACCAGACACGAGATTGACGAGGATATACGGCGAGGGAATCAGCAATCGGGGACATGACTAGGTTCCAGAGTTCCCGTAGGAATGCGCCGAGCTCTTTTGTCACATGGCCTCGATCTCCGTGCGAGCATAGTCAATTCACGGAGCTTCAAAGACAGTCCTTTGACATCCTGTTTTGTAATTGGCAACGGAATATGAACGGGATCTCCGTCGACAGAAACCACAAATGCATCGCTAGCATGACTGGCCTGCCGGAGATCGGAAAAGAGCCGGGGGAGAAGGAAGCGGGTTGGGAATATTGGATACCACTCTTTGCAACTCCAAGTTCAGACGCCAGATGTTGTCATGTTGGTCTACCCCAGGCGAATTAAGAGCACTGCGAATGTGTGAGGTTGGGCGAGAAAATGGGATTTCTGACCAAGAATACCGTTGTGTTTATGACCAGCACGGACACGTATAATTTGATGTCTCTCAAAATGCACGTCGTCGCACCAGCGTCGGCGCAATTCGCTACCGTCGGTCTGCCGTCGCCTTCGCCGCCAGCGAGCATCAAGGACGCATAGTTGTACCGCGCATCGACCGACACGCTGCCGACAGATGTGCCACCACCACGGCGCAACACCACCGGCGGCCACATTCGCCCCGTGCGCTCTGCATCCCAGCCAGGCCTTGAGGCCGCCATCGAGGACGACATTCAGCTCCAGGCTGAGCAGATACGTCGCGAGCGCAAGCGCGCAAAGGCCCAAAAGCACGCCGAGGAGCGCTCATTCGATGACAACAAGGTCCTCGTGGGTGACCTCATTGGCGAGGACCACGTCAACTACGTCCTCATGTACAATATGCTCACGGGCATTCGCATTACGGTCCGTCTGTGTGCCGTTTTCTCCAGCCTCGCTCATTTCTATCAGGTCTCCCGGTGCCAGGCCAAGATCAAACGACCACTGACTGTCCAAGAGTTTACCGCACGACACAGGTATTCTTTTGACATGCAAGTCCCTCGTCTTTTTCTCCACTCGCGCTCACATTTCAGTGTCGGAAATGAACTCACGCCATCGGCAAAGTATGACTTCAAATTCAAATACTATTATCCCTGGGTCTTTCGCGAGCTGCGCGAAGATGACTTTCACCTCGACCCCGCAGACTACCTCCTCTTCCTCACCGCAAAATACGTTCTCTCCGAACTTGGCTCTGCGGGTTCGGCTCCTTTTTCTATCTCTCCTGTGACTATCGATTCATCATCAAGACCATCCGCCACTCGGAGCACAAGTTCCTCTTGTCCATCCTCAAGGCCTATTATGCCCACGTCAAGTCCAACCCCCACACCATTCTGTCCCGCTTTTACGGCCTCCATCGTGTCAAGCTTCTCAGGAGTCACAAGATCCACTTTGAAATCATGAACCTCTTTCCTCCCCACAAGGACATTCACGAAACGCCGCGGCATGACCTCAGATGGAGCACCGTCGACCGCGAGTAATCGGAGGAAAAGGCGCAAAAGAATCCCCGTATGATGCTCAAGGACGTGAATGGGATCAACCGTAACAAGTTGCTCGAGCTCGGCCCGGAGAAGCGTGCCCTTCTCACCGAACATCTGCGTCGCGATGATCCATTTTTGCACTCGGTGCACGTCATAGCCTCGTTGAGATACATCTCGTCAAGCGGGGCAACGGAGATCGTGTGCGGAGAAACACCGTCAAAGATGTTTTCGGTGCGTGGTAAAGTGTCTCGTTGTGGCGGTGCTGATGCACATGGGTACAGCTATCCGTGCCAGCCACTCGCCGCAAGAACACGCCACACAAAGGGGCCCGGTCCTCTGAAGAGATGGCCATGAAACGTGCCATGCGTGAATCCGATCCGAAGCGCCTCGGCACGAACATGCTTGACTTACCTGACAAAGACTGGGGCGTTCGAGGCGCATTCTTGTTTTATCAGGACGAGGGCGGGTTGCAAGCGACGGACGTGGCGAACCAGCCGATGGATGTGCTGTACTATCTCAGCACCATCGATATCCTCACGCCGTATTCGCCCGTGAAATAGTTCAAGCATTTTTGGAAAGGGTTGTCTGTGGATCGGGTGGGTTGGATTGGACGTTGTGTTGACGGTGTCGTAGCACAAGATCAGTCCGGTTCCGCCGCAAGAGTATGCCGATTGGTCTTTCCCATTCTTGAAGGCGATCATGCGGGGCAATGGGGGTGGTGGGCGATTCAGGGCCGAGTAGTGTATACTATGTCTCGATTCTCTGGACCCTTTCGTCTGTTGATATTTATTTCTCACAGCACGCTTCTTTGCATTTCTGGGTGTCTTTTTTAATCCTTGGTCTAGAGGACATACCAATTCGTCCTCTGCTTT
This sequence comes from Boletales sp. KT-2023b, assembly GCA_038089675.1. Taxonomy (NCBI): domain Eukaryota; kingdom Fungi; phylum Basidiomycota; class Agaricomycetes; order Boletales; species Boletales sp. KT-2023b. The sequence continues at coordinate 48,645 of JBBPLE010000095.1, forward strand.
TTTGTGGAGGGCCACTTTTTAATTCTCTACTTGGTTTCTTGCGCTTTCTGGACCCGCTTGTCTTTGTATTTATCATGCTCATTACAATATACTACATTTTCTTTTTATACATGGGTATGACTGGACGACAGATATCTGGTATCTGGTATGTATCTGTGATGATCACATTCTGTATGTACCCATGGTGTGTGTCAAGTTCAGTGAAGGATGCAGACATGCAGCCTCACTGTCTTACACACAATGTAACACCTTTTGCACTAACCACCATGTTCAGACAATTTCAATTTTTGCCCTAACAATCCTGGGGCTCACAAGATCAATGACTAGAACGAGCAAGTGATGCAGCCAGCTGCTCAAGAACTGCTCCAGCACACTCACAGGTTAGCCCCACTATGGTATGTCCCAACAGATCTCGTCAGGTTTCCAGCTTCATTGCATCAACAACCAGGATGAGCAAGTGACTCAGCCAATGGTTGAAGTGTTGAATGGACTCTGTGTTACATACATAGTAATTAGTTCACACATCACAAGTATTTACATTCGAACTCAGCAGAGCTGAGTCCTAATCGATTCTTTACTCAATACCACCATCACCCATCATAAGTTCCCCAACCCAACCAACCCAGGTATATGAGAGACCTTCCTGTGTATGTAACACGTGTACTCACAACAGGTTATGAGCCCTGAGCAGCCATCCAGTGTTCCACACAGGATCCCCACTCTCTTATCCTTACCTGACTGTTGGTCAGTGTGGATTCAGTTCCACCCACCATTCAGGTGCCTTTGGGGTGCGGATTAAGTTCCACCCCTGAATGGTGAACAATTTGAGCCATTCGTGCAGATTCAGTTCCACCAAATGCTTTGCAATGCAAAAGCCACACAAAGCAGCCACTCTCCACCTCTAAACAAGGGGAGACTATTGTTGAACGGACTCTGTGTTACATACATAGTAATTAGTTCACACGTCACATGTATTTACTTTTGGACTCAGCAGAGCTGAGTTCTAATTGATTCTTAACTTGATACCACCATCACCCATTGTAAGCTCCTCAAGCCCAACCAACCCAGGTATGTGAGAGACCTTCCCATGTATGTAACACACATACTTGCAACAGGTTATGAGCCCTGAGCAGGCTGGCAGTGTTTACACACAGCCTCCCTGCTCTCTCATCCTTACCTGACTGTTGATCGGTGTGGATTCAGTTCTGCCTGCCATTTGGGTGCCTTCAGGGTGTGGATTAAGTTCCACCCCTGAATGGTGAACATTTGAGCTGTTCGTGCAGATTCAGTTCCACTGAACACTTTGCAAAGCAAAAGCCACGCAGAGCAGCTGCTCTCCACCTCAAAACAAGGGGAGACTATGTCCCCCAAGTTTTTGGGCTCTGGATATTCAGTGACACAGTTTACCCCGTCCCTTTCACTTCATTGTTTAAGGTACCCATGCAAACGTCTACCCCCGCCAGATATCTACCATGTCTTCCACCTCCCTCTCCACCATTGTGAAGCTCAATGGCATGAACTACCATGCCTGGTGGTCCCAGATAGACAACTACCTTCATTCCATCAGAGTTTACTCCCATATCATGAAGCTCCAACCCATCATCCCTGTAGCTCTCCTGGAGATAAAGGACAGCAACAGGCATGTTACCCAAGTTGCCTACACTCCCCTGGCTGATGAAGTACGTTGTGCCGAAGAGAAACAGGAGGACTGGAACAAGGATGATGACAAGGCCACTGGTGCAATTGCACTCACTTGCAAATGCCACATTCATAAGTGTGGCATTGACTTTGGTGACCATGCCAAAAACATTCTCATTGAATTTGAAAAGCAGTTTGACAACCCCACCATCTCCTCCGCGATCATGGAGTTTAAAGCCCTCATGAGCCTCCAAATCCCCGACAACAACTTGCTGGTGTCGACCTTCTCAAAGCTCGACACCCTCTTTTCTCGCCTCTCTGATTTTGGCTACCTGGTTGACAACAAAATAAAGTTGTTAATCGTGATCTCCAAGATCCCCAAGTACACTGATCATGTTGCCACCACCATTGCCACTGCAAAGCCTGAGATGAACTCAGCAGGAGTTGTCACCAAGACGGTTCCCACTGTCGAGGAGATTTTCTGACAGATAGAAGTGTTGTGGCAAATGTACATGCAGTGCTGTCCTGCCAAGGACTCCTGGCCTCAACAGGCCAACAAAGTCAGCACCATCAAACGGCAGCAGGGGGAACCCCAGTTCTCCCAGCAGCAGCAGACGCAGCAAGGTGGTTCCTCCTCCAAGGGGAATAACCAGAAAGCGCAGAAGGGCAACTGCTCTGAAAAGGGTGAAGAAAAATGCAAGGAGAAGAAAAAGACCCGCAAGGAGAAGAAGCAGGCAGAGGCTGCACAAGCCTCAGCCTCCTTTGCCTTCACCTCTGCCACCATCATCACCCCTGCTACCACCATATTCACGTTACCCATCCCTGACCCCTATTGCAATGTGCACACACCTGGTGTGACCCACTATGGGCCACCTGCATTTCCTCTAACCCAGGAAACTGTCTCCCTCGCATGATGCCTCAAGGTCCCCACAACCTCCTCTACTCTCCGCAACCTTGAACTGGTTGCATCCTGCTGCTCCAAGCATGCTTGCATGGAGCAATCCCTCTCTGACTGCCTCTCTGCCCTGCTTTCCCAATGGATCGTGGAAGTCCCACTTGCTGGGACAACAGGAATTATGGAGGTCGACAAGGACGTTGTAAGTCTAGGCAAAGATGCCTACGATGGGTACATCGAGGGCTTCTTCATGGAGTCCACATCACAGTGCATATCCCTTCCCCCATCTACATCAGGTACTGACGAGCAATTAAATTTGCCACAGGTAAATCATATATATGCATTCCCTGTAGTAGATAGTTCTAATAAATCTGCTACACATGAATTCGCACAGTGTGATACATGCAGTAAGAACAGCAAAGGAAATGAAAAAGCACACAACCACAAGGTCCCATCAGACATGTGGCTGCTCAACTCAGGAGCTTTGGCTCATTTTTCACTTGATCGCTCTGACTTCGTCAAGTATCAGAAGTTCAACCAGCCCCAATGGGCTTCCACCACCAACGGCCGATCACCTATTATAGGTAGAGGCACCGTTTTCCTAAGGTTTGGCAACCACATATGCTGCCTATCACCCATCATGCACATGCCCTTGTGTGCTGTTTGACTAGTGTCAATGGGCACTTTATTGCAGAACACCTGCCTCATGCTTCGTGCCAGGCCCAGGTACTTAACTATCTGGGACCAGTGCTTCAAGGAAGCTTATTTGGAGTTCCACAGTCATGGTGGACAAACCATGTATTGGCTTCGTGCCAAACCCATCTTCCCTGATGACATGCCCTCCAGCATGTCGTCACTTGCCTCTGAGATTGAATATGAGCTCATGCACTGACATCTCGGACACTTGTCCCCTGATGTCATCAGGCACACTAAAAAGCACCTGAAGGGTTTTCCTGACATGAAGATCCCATCTAAGACTGGCCTCTGCCAAGGGTGTCAGCTCAGCAAACAGCTGAATTGTCCCTTTCCTCTTAGTGAGACATGGGCAACTGCTCCCTTTGAGTTGATCCATTCGGACTTAAAGTCCTTTGAGGTCACGTCTTACTCAAAATATAAGTATGCAGTCATCTTTTATGATGACTTTACATCAATGGCCTGGACCACCTTGATAAGGTCCAAGGATCAAACACTCTGTGCAACCAAACAATGGTTTGCATTTGTCCGCAATCAGTACAATGCCATGATAAAACACTGGCATTCTGATGCTGGAGGCGAATATACCTCCAGTGCATTTCGGGATTTCCTGAAGGACAATGGAGTCAATATCCAACAGTCTGCCCCATATGCATACCAGCAGAATGGGTGTGCAGAACACCTAATCTGTATATTAATGGACAAGGCACAGGCTATGCGGTTACATGCTTGCCTACCTCCCTCCTACTGGGAATGGGCTCTGCTTCATGCAACCCACATTTATAACCAGACCCCACAGCTTCGGCTGAAATGGGATACTCCCCTGACATTACTTAAGGGGGAGAAACCATCCGTTGATCACCTTCGGGTATTCGGTTGTGGTGCCTATGTGCACATTCCTGCAGAACACCATGGCAGAAAGCTACAGCCAAGATCGCAATTGATGATCTACTTGGGCGTTGCCCCTGGTAGTGACTCAAATTTCATATTTATGTCACTGACAAACGCCATTGTTACATCGGCACATGTGATCTTTGATGAGACTCTCTTCCTGAGATGCTCTTGATCTGCTCCACACTGTCCCCATGCGGGTCCCCCAGAACCAACTCATACCCATGATGAGGTTCCAGAAGTTCTAGTCCCGGCTCCTGCTGGTTCCAATGAGAGTTCCAAGTTGGAATCTGATTCTGGCAAAGAGTCCAGCTTGGATTCAAGGAATTCACCCTCTCCTTCACTGTCACCGAGCCTGAGTATGTTGAGATCTTCTTCTCCGTCTCTTGCTCCTCACACCCAGACACCCAGTCCAGCCCCTCCTCCAGTGACACCTCTGTCACACAGACCACCACCAACTGGTCCCCCACTTATCCCACATCAGTAATTTCACACCAATCTTTTTTTGGCTAAATTTGGCTTAATCAGCTTATAGTTCACCCAAAGCATGAAAAGTCGGCAAGCCAATAAGATGTGCGACTCCGGCCATACTTATTCTGCTCACCATCTTAATGAACTTGTGCAACTTTACGAAAGAATGAAAAAATGGCATTAGCAAGATTAACTAGTTAGACACAAAAAGTCAATTAAGTGCTAATCTGACACTAGTGCTCTCGATGCTGGGGTTGGTGACCTGACAGATCCGTGCTGCTTGCGAGCTCACAATATTGCCATTGACACCACCATGCACAGATCATTCTGCACGCGCCAGCATCACCTTGAGCATGTTGTGTTCCTTCAAGTATGCCTGGATCATTAGCTTCCCGCTCTTTTGTTGGTGTTCAAGCTGCGCTGCGAGACCCTGAATGGCAGTGTGTGCTTCCCAAATGGTTTCGCTTTGCTCCTTTTTGAGTGCCTCACAATACTTGTGTTCCTCTGTTTCTATCTTGTGACCAAGCTTACACATGATCTTGAGTAGTTTTTGATTCTGCTCTTGAAGGGCCAGGATAGAACAGAAGAGAACGAGGTTGTTGGTGATGATAGTGCCTCTTGGAGCGATTTTTTCAGCTTTTGGGATGTTTCTTGCAAGGAAGCAGCATTGGTGTCATGGTCAGCAAGTGCGGAGGACAGTTGGCAGGAGAGTTGGGTACATTCGTCCTTGAGATGCTCGTAGTCCTTGCGCTGCTGTGCCAGAGTGGGGGCCTAATGATATTGTGAGCAAAGGACAACTGAATGTATGGTGTGCTTACCTGTTCCTCTATTGAGGCAAGAATATTGGTGAATGACCTTTCAATGTTTTCACACTCGATGCATTTTTTTGCATACTTGTCTTGCAGGCTGATGTAGTCGGCATACACTTGGGTGAATGTTTTACCGCCCTTTTGAACTTTGCTAGCCATGGCAACGGTCGGACTGACATTCAACATCGCATCAATGGCATCGCTGGTACCAGAAGGACGAGGAGTGGCGGGGACAGATGGATCGTGACCAGCGGGAGGGAGTTCACCATGGTGCATTCGGTCGAGGACGGTCTCCAACTGCTCAAGACGCTTTTCAACGTCTTCCCTGGTGCAACGTTCCTTGTCTGTGTCTGCCTTTAAAGCAGCCTTGCACTGCTCTGCATGATCACCGATGGTGGCCCATTCATGCTCGATGGTTTCGACATAAATGAAACAATTAGATGATGATGATGATGGTTAGGGCGGGGCCTGAAGAGATGCATCAACATAAGTGGAATGCTGGCAGATAGCCAAGCTTATGGGGGCAGATGATTGGAATGGAGTCTACCAGTTGAATCTGCCGCCATTGCCAGTGCCAAGTTCTTGTGGGCCCTGGTGGTGGATTCAGACGAGTGAGACGTCTTAGGAACGGAGATGCCTACCTCTGCATTGCAAGTGATGGGCTCGATGGGCAGCTGAAATGCAATGCTGAGTGCGAGAGAATGGGGAAGCTGATGAGTGTACAGGGCTGGCAAGGGCGAGGGAGGTGAGGAGGAGGACGAGGTAATACTTTGGAGTGGGCATGGCAGGCTTAGCTGGGAGTAAGCCGAGGAGAGCGGTTTTTATTGCAAAATGATATGAGAAAATGAACTGCCAATCATGATTGATTGTGTGGTCACTGGACTTGATGGAACATTGTCTTTGGCTGCCACTGGAAAAGTAAGACAAGATAATAATAAAAAAACCCCAGAGGCAACTCAAATCTGCCACATGTTGCCTATGGAATCAGTCTTGGTAATGTGCCTTGCACCCCCATTTGTTCCATCCAGTGCTCTACCCCCTTCCATATTGCACACCAGTGCAGCAATGGAATGGGTAAACAGAGCCCCAACCATATCCACCCGCTGGGCGAGGGAGAGTTGTTGGGTGAGGGATTCGAGCTTGAACTGAAGGAAGATGAATGAGGACACGGATGTGGATGAACAAGGGGACATACTTTGGTAGACGTTTTGGTAGAGTGAAGTTCACGGACATGAGACTCAAGGGACTGGTTGTCTTGCTGGGCCTGATGAAGATTTGTGCAGAGGTGTTGAATCTTGTCTGTGAGCAGGGTGAGCGCTTTTGAGAGGGTTCAAGGATGGCTGTACCATCACACTGGGATGTGTCTTCCTTGAGCCTGCTGACGACACCAATGGGATCCTGCTTGTTCCTGTCAGTTTCCTGGATGTGAGCACGAAGGTGGTCAATGTTGGAGACAGAGGAGGACTGGGAAGAGGTGAACGAGGTGATATGTGACTCGAAATCCTTGTTGGACGCGGCTAGGGATGGGGTGAGCTGGAGGGGCATGAGACAAAGGGGTAGATATACACTGAGCTGGTCACACTCCTGTTTGAGGGGGCGACTTCCTATTGAAGATGCTCGACGGACTGTTTGAGGTGGCTTGTCCTCGTCTCGCCATCCTGAATGGCCTGGTCAAGCTCAATCTCCCTGTGCTGCACATCAGCTCTGAAGGCCTCTGCATTGGAGTGTGCATTGTCAAGGTCGGTGAGTTGTGTGAGCAAGAATCTGTACAGGGCCAAGATGGTCTCTGGGTTGGGTTTGGTGAAGGATACATCTGGCAACATGCAGGTGAGGGTGTTGAGGTTGAGGTTGAGGTTGAGGTTGAGGTCTTGTGGCACTGGCATGAGGAAGGGTGTCAACAGGTCTTCTGTGCCCTGCATTGAGGCTGTTTTGTGTTCCTGCTTGGCCACTGCATTCTGGTTCATCATGCATCACAAGTCACACATTTGTGACTTGTGTGGAATTTTTTGCTAAGTCTGTTCCACCTGAGTGCCTGTTCATCACCCTGTGTGCACTCACGCTTGCCCTCGCTCAGATGCATTGGCAACCTTGCACTCATACAGGCTGCCCTTGCAGCCTATGCCACTGCTGCTAATGCTGAAGGCTAGTCCCTCCTCCCTGCAACCAATGTCACCCGGGTCAATCCTGCATGGCTTGAGCACATCTCCAGATCCAATGCCATTGAGCACACCAAGCTCAAGGTGGAGCTCAAGACATACACCAATAACATGATCAAAGAGAGCATCCAGGTATGCGTCTCACTCTGTGTGTACAACCAACATACTGTTACCAGGATCAGATGGCACACCATGATCTCGGTGAACCTACTATGCAGCGGGCAATGTTTCCAGCATGCTCAAGCACCTCACAATGTCCCATGAGTTTTGCTTCATGAGCCAGCACATACTCGGTGTGTCTCACTGTGCTTGAGGTACATCCCACCTGTGCTCATCGCTGTCTGTGATTGATCACTCCCAGCTGATCATCAAGCAGCGCAACTATGCACACATCACTTCATACGTGTACAAAGTCAACATGGCCCTAGAGAGCACCACATCTGCTACCACCGAGACACCCAAGAAGATGAGCCCCGAGTGTGAGCAGGTCCAATCCAAGCTTGACTTCACCATGGCTCTCTCCCATCTTGGACAGGGCAACTACGAAAAAGCAGCCACACTCTTCTTGTGCCTTGGTCCCTGCCCAGCTCAGCGACTGGATTGACAAGGTCTGTCTTTTGCCTATCTGCGCACACAGTTTCACACCACCCAGCTAGTTGCACCAGGGGACATCATCATCTATGGCACCCTTTGTGCCCTTGCCAGTTTCTCTTGTGCAGCCATCAAATCCCAGTTGCTCCACAACCCCGTCTTTTCCACCTACATCAAACAGGAGCCTTATGTGTGCAACCTCATCCAGGCCTACATGGTCAGCGACTTGAACTAGGGATCAGCACAGGTAAACCCATGGGTACCACAGCTTCAACCTGTACCTGTACCTGCACCATACCTGTACCTGCACCATACCCGTACCTGTCAACCTGTGAGTCTTGGTATCGACAGATACCATGCACGGGTACACGGGTCACTACCCACAGTGGGTATACCCGTGGGGAAGCAGCAAGACAGGCAGCAGGGGGGCAAGGCAGTGGCGACAGTGCGACAGGTGGCAGGGACTCATGAGGGTGGCCAGGGCAACCAAGACGGTGCAAGGCGGTGGTGGCGGCAACAACAACAATGACAACGACAACATGACAACCACAGTAACATAGTTATTGCACCGTCATTGTCGTTTTCAGGTGGGACGAGGCAAGACAGGCAGCATGGTGCAGGGGTGGCTGGTGCAACCAAGGTGGCGCGAGACGGTGGCAGCAGTGACAACAACAACAATGACACCCAGTCCAGCAACCACCATCCATACCACCTCCTGCCTGTCCTTCATGGGCTGAATTACATGTTGTATGTTTTTAGTGGGAGCAAGACCTATTGTGGAAAATGGTAGTATTACAAGCATGTATACTGTACTATTTCCTTAATATTACTAATATATCTAAGTTTGCTATTTTATCTTGCATGTCCAAAGTAGCTAATCATGAAGTTGGTCAAAGTCACATAAGTCAGTGAAGACGCCTCGGCCGGTCTTGGATCTCAGCTATTAAGCTTAATTGACTTGTGGTGCTAATGTTATGTCATGAGCCAAATTAGATGAAATAAGCACTGCATAAGCCAAAAAAAGATCAGTGTGAATTTACTGATGCAAGGCATAGTGAGCATCTCTGTAACCCCCCAATGTGCCCCAGAAATATTTTCAGTGAGTGCCATCATCCACTTTGGCAGCTCCAGGACCTTGAAAGTGAATCACACTGGAAGGATCTTACCGGCGAAGCTGGCCCATCCTGAGTCCTGGATTCAGTTCTGGACTCACCTGCAGTCCCTGGTAGACTCCCCCCATCTCCTACTTCCGAGGATGATGTTGACTGTCTCACATGGGAAGGGGGAGATGCATTGGTTTCATACCTTTGCAATCATGCCATCCCGCACAATTCCGCTTTTGGGGCATCCCCCAATCTATGTGAGTGGACATTCTGTGACATCCAGAAGCTTCCTAAATCAGAGCAAAAGGATTGGCTTAAAGCCTGTGAGGATCAGCTACAAATGCTGAAGGACCACAAGGTCTACAAAGTAGTTCTGTGCCCACAACACCACAAGGTGATTAAAAACCAATGGGTCTTCGATCAAAAGTCAGACGGTCGTAAAAGAGCCTGCCTGGTAGCCAAAGGCTTTAGCCAGGTTGAAGGGTTAGACTTTGACCAAGTCTTTTCCCCAGTTGTACATTTTGAGACTGTGTGATGTATGTTCACCCTCTCAGCCCTGGAAGGATGGCACATTTCCAGGCTTGACATATGCTCTGCATACCTTTACAGTAAACTGGAAGAGGAGATCTACATGGAATTTCCTGAGGGGTTCATGCCTCCCAACCAAAAAGGCAAAGTCCTCCACCTATTGTGTGCACTTTATGGACTCAAGCAAGCTGGCTTAGCATGGTGGAAAGCGCTTGATGCATCCATGGCGGAACTTGGCTTCAAACAGTTAAAAACTGATGCTGGACTTTTCATTTATTGCAAAGGCAAAGACATCTGTCTAGTGATAGTCTATGTAGATGATGCCCTCTTCTGTGGCCCCAATAAGATCTTTGTAGACAAGATCAAGGCTGCATTCATGAAGAAGTGGAAATGTCGTGATCTTGGAGAGTCATCCGAATTCCTCTGAATGAACATTCGTCGAGAAGGTCGTAACATCTGAATCGACCAAAAGGATTACCTTGACAAGGTGCTTGAACGATGCAGCATGACCAACGCCAAATCCACACCTACCCCTCTCCCACAGGGTTATTACCCAGTGAAGAACGATGCACTGGTCCAACATGAATTACAGACACGTTTTCAGACCATGATTGGCTTGTTGCTGTATCTTATGATTGACACCCATCCAGACATTGCGTATGCGGTTACCCAACTAGCACGCATGTCAGCCAACCCATTGCAGGAACATCTCGACAGAGCTCTGTACATCTGCCAGTACTTTATCAGAACCAGGGATTACTCCCTATTATATAATGGTTCCTCTGGAAAGGGCATTCTTGCCTGTACCAATTTGGATTGGGCACAGGATGTTAATACTGCACACTCTCAAACCGGCTTCTATCTTAAGATGGCTGATGGTGTGTTTTTGTGGAATTCACACTTACAAAAAACCACCACCATCTCTTCCACCGAAGCAGAATATATGGCACTGAGTGATTGCTCATGTCAATGTATGTGGATCCATGAGATGATGGGTGAGCTCGGCTACAAGCTGAAACCTATCCCCATCTGTGGCGACAACCAGGGTAGTTTATTCATTGCGCAAAACCCTGTGACTGAAAAGCACAACAAACACATTTGCATGAAATACCATTTTATCCATGATGCAGTCATGATCCACAAGCTAGTGGAGCTTTTCTATATCCCCAGGACTGACAATCCCACCGATATGTTCACCAAGAACCTTGGACATGTCAAGTTCAATGAATTCTGCTCCCAGCTCAGACTAGAGTTTAACTCCACCAAGTAAAAAGTACTGCCCTCCGTTTTAATGCTTTATGTATCTACCATATACTTAGCAAGGGGGAGTGTTGAACGGACTCTGTGTTACATACATAGTAATTAGTTCACACATCACATGTATTTACTTTCAGACTCAGCAGAGCTGAGTTCTAATCAATTCTTAACTTGATACCACCATCACCTGTTGTAAGCTCCTCAAGCCCAACCAACCCAGGTATGTGAGAGACCTTCCCATGTATGTAACACATGTACTCGCAACAACTATGTCCCCTGAGCCCTGAGTTTATGAGCTCTGGATGTTCAGTGATGCTGTTCAACCCATCCCTTTTACTCTTTTGTTTAAGGTATCCATGCTAATGTCTATTCTCAACACAGATATCACCATGTCATCCACCTCCCTCTCCACCATCATAAAGCTCAATGGCACGAACTACCATGCCTGGCAGTCTCAGATGGATGATTACCTTCATTCCTTCGGAGTCTACTCCTGCATCATGAAGCTTTGCCCCACCATTCCTGTGGCTCTTGCAGAGGTAAAAGACAGCAATGGGCAAATCACCCAAGCTGCCTACATGCCTCTGGCTGACAAGGTTTATTGTGCTGAAGAAAAGCAGGAGGACTGGGACAAAGACGATGACAAAACCACTGGCACTATCATGCTCACTTGCAAATGTCATATTTGTGAATGCAGCATTGACTTCAGCAACCACGCCAAAAACATCTTGATTGAACTTGAAAAATGTTTTGACAATCCCACCATCTCCTCCGCAATCATGGAGTTCAAGGCCCTTATGAGTCTCACCATTCCCGACAACAACTTGCTGGTGTCCACCTTTTCCAAGCTCAACACCCTTTTCTTCCAGCTATCCAACTTTGGGTACCTGGTCAATGACAAAATAAAGTCATTGATCATGATCTCCAAGATCCCCAAGTACGCTGACCATGTTGCTGCCACCATCGCCACTGCAAAGCCCAAGATGAACTTGGTAGGAGTTGTCATCAAGATGGTTCCTACTATCGAGGAGATTTCCTGACAAATAGAAGTGTCATGGCAAATGTATGTGCAATGCTGTCCCACAAAGGACCCCAGGCTCCAACAGGCCAACAAAGTCAGTGCTGTCAAACGGCAGCAGGGGGAACCCCAGTTCTCCCAACAGCAGCAGATGCAACAGGATGGTTCCTCTTTTAAGGGGAATACTAACCAGAAGCAGCAGAAGGACAATTGCTCTGAAAAGGGTGAAGAGAAGTGGAAGGAGAAGAAGAAGACCCACAAGGAGAAGAAACAGGCAGAGGCTGCACAAGCCTCTGCCTCCTTTGCCTTTACCTCCACCACTGTCATTGCCCCTGCCACCACCACATTCATGTCGCCCATCCCTGACCCCTGCCGCAATGCACACACACCTGGCACAACCCACTATGGGCTGCCTGTGTTTCCTCTAACCAAGGAAACCGTTTCCTTTGCATGACGTATTGAGGTCCCCACGACCTCCTCCACAATCTGCAATCTTGAACCGGTTGCATTCTGCCACTCCAAGCATGCCCACACAGAGCAAACCCTCTCTGAACACCTCTCCGCCCCACTTTCCCAACAGATCATGGATGTTCTGCTTGCCGGAACAACCAGAATCATGGAGGTTGACAAGGAGGATGCTGTAAGTTTAGGTGATGATGCCTATGACAAATACATTGAGGGCTTCTTTATGGAGTCCACATTGCAGTGTGTATCCCCTTCCCCGTCTACATCAGGTACTGATGCATGGTTAACTCCACTGCAGGTAAATTGTATGTATGCATTTCCTGTAGTAGATAGTTCAAATAAATCTGCTACATATGAATTTGCATAGTGTGATTCATGCAGTAAGGACAGCAAGGGAAAGGAAAAAGCACACAACCACAAGGTCCCATCAGACATGTGGCTGCTCAACTCAGGAGCTTTGGCTCATTTCTCACCTGATTGCTCTGACTTTGTAGAGTATCAGAAGTTTGACCAGCCCCAATGGGCTTCCACCACTAACAGCTGATCACCTATTATAGGTAGAGGCACCATTTTGCTATGGTTTGGCAACCATATATGCTGCCTATCACCTGTCTTGCACATGCCCTCATGTGCTGTTTGACTCATGTCCATGGGCACTTTACTGCAGAACACCTGCCTCATGCTTCACACCTGTCCCAGATACCTTACTATCTGGGATCAGTGCTTCAAGGAAGCTTACTTGGAATTCCACAGTCATGGTGGACAAACCATGTATTAGCTTCATGCCAAACCCATCTTCCCCAATGATGTGCCTTCCAGCATGTTGTCACTTGCCACCGAGATCGAATATGAGCTCATGCACCAACATCTCAGACACTCATCCCCTGATGTCATCAGGCATGCTAAAAAGCACCTGAAGGATTTTCCTGATGTGAAGATCCCATCAAAAACTGGCCTCTGTCAAGGGTGCCAGCTCAGCAAACAGCTGAATTGTTCCTTTCCTCTTAGTGAGATGCAGGCAACCGCTCCCTTTGAGTTGATCCATTCGGACTTAAAGTCCTTTGAGGTCACATCTTACTCAAAATATAAGTATGCAGTCATCTTTTATGATGACTTTACATCAATGGCCTGGACCACCTTGATAAGGTCCAAGGATCAAACACTCTGTGCAACCAAGCAATGGTTTGCATTTGTCCAAAATCAGTACAATGCCATGATAAAACACTGGTGTTCCAATGCCAGAGGTGAATACACTTCCAGAGCCTTCCGGGATTTCCTAAAGGACAATGGAGTCAATATCCAACAGTCTGCCCCCTATGCACACCAGCAGAATGATCGTGCGGAATGCCTAATCCGCACTTTAATGGACAAGGCACAGGCTATGTGTTTACATGCTTGCCTACCTCCCTCTTACTGGGAATGGGCTCTGCTCCATGCAACCCACATTTACAACCAGACCCCACAGCTTCGGCTGAAATGGGATACTCCCCTGACATTACTTAAGGGGGAGAAACCATCTGTTGAACACCTTTGGGTATTCAGCTACAGTGCCTATATGCACATTCCTGTAGAATGCCATGGCAGAAAGCTACAGCCAAGATCACAATTGATGATCTACTTGGGTGTTGCCCCTGGTAGTGACTCAAATTTTGTTTTTATGTCACCAACAAATGCCATTGTTACATCAGCACATGTGATCTTTGATGAGACTCTCTTTCTGAGATGTTCTCAATTTGCCTTGTGTTACGCTTGGTCTGGGTAGGAACGAGCGTAGGCTCAAAGAACTAACAGAGGGTCAAGGGGTTCGGGTGATTCGGTCAAGAGGGCTTGCCAAATAGTCAAAGGGGTCGTCTGACAATGAGTCAATGAGAGGTTCAAAGAGTCGTCCAACGATGAGTCAACAAGAGGTTCAAGGAGTTGTCTGACGATGAGTCGACGAGAGGTTCAAGGAGTTGTCCGATAATGAGTCGACAGGAGGTTTCAAGGGATCGTCCGACGAAGAGTCGATGAGAGAGTCAAGGTAGTCAAGGTAGAATTGAGCAGGACTAAGCTGGGGTTACATCGAGTAAGACGACGGCTTAAGTACTGCAAAGAATAGAAGGTCATGGAAGGTCATGGAAGGTTGGTGACTAAGCGAAGTGAAGATAGAACCTTCCACAGGAAATAGAAGCGTAGATAACAAGAATAGAAGGCGGAAAGGAAAGGTGTGCGACGAACACGTTGCATGTTCTAGAGCACTCTAAAGAAGGTAAAAGATACCGGGTTGGGCTGGTCTATCATATCGAAGAATCAACGAAGGACAAAGACGTGAATCGTAACACCCTGCACCATCCCCATTTGGGTCCCCTGGAACCAACTCACACCCATGATGAGGTTCTGGAAGTTCCAGTTCCAGCTTCTGCTGGTTCCAATGAGAGTTCTGAGTTGGAAAGTTCTTCTGGTGATAAGTCTGATTCTTCAGCTCATAGGAACTCAACCTCTTCTTTGCAGTTGCCAAGCCCAAGTATGTCAAGATCTTCATCTCCATCTCTCACTCCTCGCATGTGGACACCCAGTCCAGCCCCACCTCCTGTGACTCCTCCATCACACCAGCCACCACCGGCTGGTCCCCCACCTATCCCAAGGCATAGTGAGCATCTCTGTAACCCCCCAACATGCCCCGGAAACATTTTCGGAGAGTGCCATCACCCTCTATGACAGCTCTGGAACCTGGAAAATGAGTCACACTGGAAGGATCTAACCAGCAAAGCTGGCCTGTCCTGCATCCCAGCTTCCGTGCTGGATTCATCCACAGTCTCTGGTGGACTCCCCCCATCTCCTACCTCTGAGGATGATGTTGACCATCTCACATGGGAAGAGGGAGATGCTTTGGTTTCATACCTTTGTGATTGCACCATCTCGCATGATTCTGCTTTCGGGGCATCCCCTAATCTATGTGAGTGGACATTCTGTGACATCCAGAAGCTTCCTAAATCAGAGCAAAAGGATTGGCTTAAAGCCTGTGAAGACCAGCTACAAATGCTGAAGGACCACAAGGTCTATGAAGTTGTCCCACACCCACAACACTGCAAGGTGATCAAAAACCAATGGGTCTTCAATCAAAAGTTGGACAGTCATAAAAAAGCCTGCCTGGTAGCTAAAGGCTTCAGCCA
The DNA here is from genome assembly GCA_038089675.1 of Boletales sp. KT-2023b. Lineage (NCBI taxonomy): Eukaryota > Fungi > Basidiomycota > Agaricomycetes > Boletales > Boletales sp. KT-2023b. The sequence continues at coordinate 64,312 of JBBPLE010000095.1, forward strand.
GGTTGAAGGGTTAGACTTTGACCAAGTCTTTTCCCCAGTTGTACATTTCAAGACTGTGTGATGCATATTCACCCTCTCAGCCCTGGAAGGATGGCACATCTCCAGGCTTGACATATGCTCCGCATACCTTTATGGTAAACTGGAAGAGGAGATCTACATGGAATTTCCTGAGGGGTTCATGCCTCCCAACCAAAAAGGCAAAGTCCTCTGCCTACTGTGCACACTTTATGGACTCAAGCAAGCCAGCTTAGCCTGGTGGAAAGAGCTTGATACATCCATGGTGGAACTTGGGTTCAAGCATTTAAAAACCAACACTGGACTTTTCATATATAGCAAAGGCAAAGATACCTGTCTAGCAATAGTCTATGTAGATGATGCCCTCTTCTGCAGTCCCAACAAGATCTTTGTAGACAAGATCAAGGCTGCATTCATGAAGAAGTGGGAATGTCATGATCTCGGAGAGCCATCCAAATTCCTCCAAATGAATATTCGTTGAGAAGGTCATAACATCTGAATCAACCAAAAGGATTACCTTGACAAGGTGCTCAAATGATGCAGCATGACCAATGCCAAATCCACACCAACCCCACTCCCACAGGGTTATTACCCAGTGAAGAATGATGCACTGATCCAACATGAATTACAGACACATTTTCAGACCATGATCGGCTTGTTATTATATCTTATGATTGGGATCTGTCCAGACATTGCATATGCAGTTACCCAACTTGCATGAATGTCAGCCAATCCATTGCAGGATCATCTCAACAGAGCTCTGTATATCTGCTGGTACCTCATCGGAACCTGGGACTACTCCTTACTTTACAATGGTTCCTCTGGAAAAGGCATTTTAGCCTGTACTGATTTGGATTGGGCACAGGATGTCAATACTGCACATTCTCAAACCAGCTTCTACCTTAAGATGGCCGATGGTGTGTTTTTGTGGAATTCACACTTACAAAAAACCACCACCATCTCTTCCACTGAAGCAGAATACATGGCACTGAGCAATTGCTCATGTCAATGTGTGTGGATCCATGAGATGATGGGTGAACTTGGCTACAAGCTGAAACCTATCCCCACCTGTGGCGATAATCAGGGTAGTTTATTCATTGTGCAAAACCTTGTGACTGAAAAGTGCAACAAACACATTCGCATGAAATACCACTTTATCTGTGATGCAGTCATGGTCCACAAGCTAGTGGAGCTTTTCTATATCCTTGGGACTGACAACCCTGCTGATATGTTCACCAAGAACCTTGGATGCATCAAGTTCAATAAATTCTGCTCCCAGCTCAGACTGGAGTTTAACTCCACCAAGTAAAAAGTACTGTCCTTCATTTTAATGCTTTACGTATCTACCATATACTTAGCAAGGGGGAGTGTTGAATGGACTCTGTGTTACATACATAGTGATTAGTTCACACATCACAAGTATTTACATTCAAACTCAGCAGAGCTGAGTCCTAATTGATTCTTTACTCAATACCACCATCACTTGTTGTAAGTTCCCCAACCCAACCAACCCAGGTATGTGAGAGACCTTCCTGTGTATGTGTTACACTTGCCCTGGATAGGGACAAGTGTAGACCTAACAATAATTGCCTAGGTCAAGGACAGGGGTTGAAGGTAATGTAAGTCAGGGACTCTGGAGATGAAAGACAAGAGTTCCAGTAGACAAAGGTTCAAGGTTACATCAGATGACATCAAGGATCTCCCAGAAGGATCGTGGAGGTTCTGGGTGGACAAGGAATGAGTCAGGGACTCCAGAGATGAAGGACAAGAGTTCCAGTGGACAAAGGTTCAAGGTTATGTCAGATGACGTCAAGGATCTCCCAGAAGGATTATGGAGGTTTTGGGTGGACAAGGAATAAGTCAGGGACTCCAGAGATGAAGGATGAGAGTTCCAGTGGATGAAGGTTCAAGGTTACATCAGATGACATCAAGAATCTCCCAGAAGGATCACAGAGGTTCTGGGTAGACAAGGGCTAAGGACGACAATGAGGAGGCACTAAGGCCAACTTAGGGATGAACTCAGAGGAGGACTAGGGATGTGAAGGCGAAAACCTAAGGTAGGAATTGCTTGGTGTTACTGTACATGTGTGGCCAGTATTTATACTAAGTAGTGCTAGTCATACTGAGTCGCTACAAGTCATCAGATAGCCATATGGCTGTGGAGACTAAGTATAATGCTATGCAAGTCTGTGCAAAGGTGCTGCGATCAAAGGTATAACACTATGCAAGTCTGTGCAAAGATGCTGTGATCAAAGGCTTATGAATGATGATGAGAAATTGAAGAATAAATAGTGCAGGTTGTGCACATAGGAAAGGTGATCAGAGATCTCATGTCGCATCACACAAGAATCAAAAGAGGACTGAGAGAGATTGTTATGTAATAAAGGAAAAAGATAGGGGGCTATCACTGATCGTAACAGTATGTAACACATGTACTCGCAACATGAAGAACTGCTTTTGCGTGCAGATTTGCTTGGCACCGAGTTTCAGCAAGGTGCTGGGGTGCATTGCATCAGGAAGGCGATCACCCTTGATCATGAAGTGCTTGCGATGTGTACCCTTGGCTACCCCTGGTCATCTTCCTGTTTAAGTCAGCTCTCCAGCCATCTCTGGCTTTGGTATCAACAACTTGGAGGAATGGAGACCATTGAGGAATCTATCCTCCTCAAGCAGAAGGTTCTGGAGCTTCATCCCCTAGGAAACAAGAACTGATCCACCTCTTTGTGTTGCCTCACGCTGAGGGTTTCAGTGAGGCCATTTACCTCAACAAACAGGTGCTGTTACTTTGTCCACCAGGGCACCCGATTTGGTCACATATTTTGTACAACCTTGCAAATTGCCTTTCTGATCGATACAGGAAACTGGGTGGTGCAAATGATCTCAGTGAGGCCATTGACTTTGGGAGAGAGGATCTGAAGCTTTGCCCACCTGGGCACCCAGAGAGGTTGATCTCCTTGAACAACCTTGCAATTCATCTCAAGGATCAGTACCCGCTGCTGGGTGGACTGCAGGATCTCAGTGATGCCATTGGCCTCCACAGAGAGGCTGTGAAGCTTTGTCCACCAGGGCATGCTGAGAGGTCAATCTCCTTGTGTTGTGAGTATGCATGTTACATACATGGGAAGGTCTCTCACATACCTAGGTTGGTTGGGCTTGAGAAGCTTACAATGGGTGATGGTGGTATCAAGTAAAGAATTGATTAGAACTCAGCTCTGCTGAGTCTGAAAGTAAATACATGTGATGTGTGAACTAATTACTATGTATGTAACACAGAGTCCATTCAACACTCCCCCTTGCTAAGTATGCGGTAGATACGTAAAGCATTAAAATGGAGGGCAGTACTTTTTACTTGGTGGAGTTAAACTCCAGTTCAAGCTGGGAGCGAAATTCATTGAACTTGATGTGTCCAAGGTTCTTGGTGAACATATTGGCAGGATTGTCAGTCCCAGGGATATAGAAAAGCTCCACTAGCTTGTGGATCATGACTGCATCATGGATAAAATGGTATTTCACGCAAATGTGTTTGTTGTGCTTTTCAGTCACAGGGTTTTGCACAATGAATAAACTACCCTGGTTGTCACCACAGATGGGGATAGGTTTCAGCTTGTAGCCAAGCTCACCCATCATCTCATGGATCCACATACATTGACACGAGCAATCACTCAGTGCCATATATTCTGCTTCAGTGGAAGAGATGGCAGTGGTTTTTTGTAAGTGTGAATTCCACAAAAACACACCATCAGCCATCTTAAGATAGAAGCCGGTTTGAGAGTGTGCAGTATTAACGTCCTGCACCCAATCCAAATTGGTACAGGCAAGAATGCCCTTTCCAGAGGAACCATTATATAATAGGGAGTAATCCCTGGTTCTGATAAAGTACTGGCAGATGTACAGAGCTCTGTTGAGATGTTCCTGCGATGGGTTGGCTGACATGCATGCTAGTTGGGTAACTGCATATGCAATGTCTGGATGGGTGCCAATCATAAGATACAGCAACAAGCCGATCATGGTCTGAAAACGTGTCTGTAATTCATGTTGGACTGGGGCATCGTTCTTCACTGGGTAATAATCCTGTGGGAGAGGGGTAGGCATGGATTTGGCATTGGTCATGCCACATCGCTCGAGCACCTTGTCAAGGTAATCCTTTTGGTTGATTTGGATGTTATGACCTTCTTGACGAATGTTCATTCAGAGGAATTCGGATGGCTCTCCGAGATCACGACATTCCCACTTCTTCATGAATGCAGCCTTGATCTTGTCTACAAAGATCTTGTTGGGGCTGCAGAAGAGGGCATCGTCTACGTAGACTATTGCTAGACAGATGTCTTTGCCTTTGTGATAAATGAAAAGTCCAGCATTGGTTTTTAACCATTTGAAGCCGAGTTCTGCCATGGATGTATCAAGCGCTTTCCACCAGGCTAGGCCAGCTTGCTTGAGTCCATAAAGTGTGTGCAATAGGTGGAGGACTTTGCCTTTTTGGTTGGGAGGCATGAAACCCTCAGGAAATTCCATGTAGATCTCCTCTTCCAGTTTACCATAAAGGTATGCTGAGCATACGTCAAGCCTGGAAATGTGCCATCCTTCCAGGGCCGAGAGGGCAAACATGCATTGCATAGTCTCGAAACGTACAACTGGGGAAAAGACTTGGTCAAAGTCTAACCCTTCGACCTGGCTGAAGCCTTTGGCTACCAGGCAGGCTCTTTTACAACCATCTGACTTTTGATCGAAGACCCAGCAGTTTTTAATCACCTTGCGGTGTTGTGGGCATGGAACAACTTCATAGACCTTGCAGTCCTTTAGCATTTGTAGCTGTTCCTCACAGGCCTTAAGCCAATCCTTCTGCTCTGATTTAGGAAGCTTCTGGATGTCGCAGAATGTCCACTCGCATAGATTAGGGGATGCCCCAAAAGCAAAATTGTGCAGGATAGCATGATCGCAAAGGTATGAAACCAATGCATCTCCCCCTTCCTGTGTGAGACAGTCAACATCATCCTTGGAAGTAGGAGATGGGAGGAGTCCACCAGGGACTGCAGGTGAGTCTGGAACGGTGTCCAGAACTCAGGACGGGCCAGCTTTGCCAGTGAGATCCTTCCAGTGTGACTCACTTTCAAGGTCCCAGAGCTGCTGAAGTGGATGATGGCGCTCACCAAAAATGTTTCTGGGGCACGTCAGGGGGTTACAGAGATGCTCACTATGCCTTGGAATAGGCAGGGGACCAGTTGATGGTGGTCTGTGTGATGGAGGTGTCACTGGAGGAGGGGCTGGACTGGGTGTCCAGGTGTGAGGAGTGAGAGACAGAGAAGAAGATCTCGACATGCTCAGGCTTGGCAATGGTGAAGGAGAGGGCAAATTCCTTGAGTCTGAACTGGACTCATCGCCAGAATCAGATTCTGACTCAGAACTCTCATCAGAACCAGTGGGAGCCAGAACTGGAATTTCTGGAATCTCATCATGGGTATGAGTTGGTTTTGGGGGACCCACATGGGGACAGTGTGGAGCAGATTGAGAACATCTTGGGAAGAGAGTCTCATCGAAGATCGCATGTGCCGATGTAACAACAGCATTTGTCAGTGACATAAAGATAAAGTTTGAGTCACTACCAGGGGCAATGCCCAGGTAGATCATCAACTGTGATCTTGGCTGTAGTTTACCACCACAGCGTTCTGCAGGGATGTGCACATAGGCACCACAACCGAATACCTGAAGGTGATCAACAGATGGTTTCTCCCCCTTAAGTAGTGTCAGGGGAGTATCCCATTTCAGCCAAAGCTGTGGGGTCCAGTTATAAACATGGGTTGCATGAAGCAGAGCCCATTCCCAGTAGGAGGGAGGGAGGCAAGCATGTAAATGCATAGCCTGTGCCTTGTTCATTAAGGTGTGGATTAGGCATTCTGCACGACTGTTCTGCTGGTGTGCATAAGGGGCAGACTGTTGGATGTTTACTCTGTTGTCCTTCAGGAACTCCCTGAATGTGCCAGAGGTATATTCACCTCCAGCATCAGATTGCCAGTGTTTTATCACAGCATTATACTGATTATGGACGAATGCAAACCATTGTTTGGTTGCATGAAGTGTTTGATCCTTGGACCTTATCAAGGTGGTCCAGGCCATTGATGTGAAGTCATCATAGAAGATGACTGCATACTTATATTTCAAGTAAGACACTACCTCAAAGGACTTTAAGTCTGAATGAATCAACTCAAAGGAAGCGGTTGCCTATGTCTCACTAAGAGGAAAGGGATGATTCGGCTGTTTGCCAAGCTGACACCCTTGGCAGAGGCCAGTCTTAGATGGGATCTTCACGTCAGGAAAACCCTTCAGGTGCTTTTTAGCATGCCTGATGACATCAGGGGACAAATGTCCGAGACGTTGGTGCATGAGTTCATATTTGATCTCAGAGGCAAGTGATGACATGCTGGAGGGCACATCATTGGGGAATATGGGTTTGGCATGAAGCCAATACATGGTTTGTCCACCATGACTGTGGAATTCCAGATAAGCTTTCTTGAAGCACTGGTCCCAGATAGTTAGGTACCTGGGCCTGGTGCAAAGCATGAGGCAGGTGTTCTGCAATAGAGTCCCCATTGACACTAGTTGAACAGCACATGAGGGCATGTGCATGACAGGTGATAGGTGGCATATGTGGTTGCCAAACCTTAGCAAAATGGTGCCTCTACCTATAATAGGTGATTGGCCATTGGCGGTGGAAGCCCACTGGGGCTGGTTGAACTTCTGATACTCAACAAAGTCAGAGCAATCAGGCAAGAAGTGAGCTGAAGCTCCTGAGTCGAGCAGCCACATGTCTGATGGGACCTTGTGGTTGTGCGCTTTTTCCTTTCCCTTGCTGTCCTTACTGCATGTGTCACACTGTGTGAATTCATGTGTAGCAGATTTATTTGAACTATCTACTACAGGAAACATGTATATACAATTTACCTGCGGCAAATTTAATTGCTTGTCAGTACCTGATGTAGATGGGAGAGTAGATATGCACTGCAATGTGGATTCCATGAAGAAACCCTCAATGTACTTGTCGACCTCCATGATTCCTGTTGTCCTGGCAAGCAGGACCTCTGCGATCTGTTGGGAAAGTGGGGTGGAGAGGCAGTTGGAGAGGGATTGCTCCATGCAAGCACACTTGGAGTGGCAGGATGCAACTGGTTTGAGGTTGTGGATGGTAGAGGAGGTTGCAGGGACCTTGAGGCATTGTGTGAGGGAGATGGTTTCCTTGGTGAGAGGAAACACAGGCGGCCCATAGTGGGTCACACTGGGCATGTGCATGTTGTGGTGGGGGTCAGGGATGGGCGATGTGAACGTGGTGGTGGCAGGGGCGATGACAGTGGCAGAGGTGAAGGTGAAGGAGGCAGAGGCTTGTGCAGCCTCTGCCTGCTTCTTCTCCTTGCAGGTCTTCTTCTTCTCCTTGCACTTTTCTTCACCCTTTTCAGAGCGGTTACCCTTCTGTGCTTTCTGGTTATTCCCCTTGGAAGAGGAACCACCTTGTTGCTGTTGCTGCTGCTGGGAGAACTGCGGTTCCCCCTGCTGCCATTTGACAGCAATGACTTTGTTGGCCTGTTGAGGCCAGGAGTCCTTGGCAGGATGGCACTGCATGTATGTTTGCCACAACACTTCTATCTGTTGGAAGATCTCCTTGATGGTGGGAACCATCTTGGTGACAACTCCTGCCAAGTTCATCTCAGGCTTTGTGGTGGCGATGGCAGCAGCAACATGGTCAGCATACTTGGGGATCTTGGAGATCATGATCAATGACTTTATTTTGTCATCAACTGGGTAGCTGAAGTTGGAGAGGTGGGAGAAGAGGGTGTCGAGCTTGGAGAAGGTTGACACTGGCAAGTTGTTGTCGGGGATTTGGAGGCCCATGAGGGCTTTAAACTCTGTGATCATGGAGGAGACAGTGGGGTTGTTGAACCGTTTTTCCAGTTCAATGAGGATGTTTTTGGCGTGGTCACTGAAGTTGATGCCACACTCATGAATGTGTTGTTTGCAAGTGAGCACAATAGCACCAGTGGCCTTGTCATCATCCTTGTCCCAGTCCTCCTGCTTCTCTTCAGCATGACATACTTTGTCAGCCAGGGGAGTGTAGGCAGTCTGGGTGACATGCCCAGCACTGTCCTTGATCTCTGGGAGAGCAATGGGGATGGTGGGTTGAAGCTTCATGATGTGGGAGTAGACCCCGATGGAACAAAGGTAGTCATTCATCTGGGACTGCCAGGCATAGTAGTTCATGCCATTGAGCTTGATGATGGTGGAGAGGGAGGTGGAAGACATGGTAGGGTTCTGGTGGGGGTAGACGTTAGCATGGATACCTTAAACAAAAGAGTGAAAGGGACAGGGTAAACTGTGTCGCTGAACGTCCAGAGCCCAAAAACTCAGGGGACATAGTCTCCCCTTGTTTTGAGATGGAGAGCAGCTGCTCTGTGTGGCTTTCGCTTTGCAAAGTGTTCAGTGGAACTAAATCTGCATGAACAGCTCAAACATTCACCATTCAGGGGTGGAACTGAATCCGCACCCTGAAGGCACCTGAATGGTGGGCAGAACTGAATCCGCACTGACTAATGGTCAGGTAAGGATGAGAGAGTAGGGATCCTGTGTGAAACGCTGGATGGCCACTCGGGGCTCATAACTTGTTGCAAGTACGTGTGTTACATACACGGGAAGGTCTCTCACATACCTGGGTTGGTTGGGCTTGAGGAGCTTACAACAGGTGATGGTGGTATTGAGTAAAGAATTGATTAGAACTCAGCTCTGCTGAGTCCAAAAGTAAATACATGTGATGTGTGAACTAATTACTATGTATGTAACACAGAGTCCATGCAACACCAAGAAAGTGGCATATGCTCTATCATATATAACCAAAGGATCTGCTGCCACTTGGGTGGCAACCTACCATATTAAAATCCTAGCAAATGAAGAAACCATCACTTGGGACAAATTCAAGGAAGCCTACCAAGGAACCTTTTACCATCATGACAGCAAAGCTGTGTCTATCACCACCCTTAATTCCCTATGGATGAAAGGGAACTCCATGGCAGATCTCACCCGATACATTGCCAAGTTCAGAAACCATGTTCAGATCTCTGAAATTACTGATGAAAATGTCCTAATCGGGTATTTCACCACCAGAGTAACGGTAAACCTCATGAAATGAATCATGCCCATGGATATAGTACCCACCAAGGTCGAAGAATGGTACAACAAGGTGGTACACTTCCTCAGCCAATTCCAAAAAGCTGACAACATCGCACGAGCCAGCAGAAACCCATCCCACACCCCATATTGATCCTTCCAATCACACTCCCACACTCAGCCCACATGTGACCCTAATGCAATGGACATTGACACAATCCGAATCAGGAGATTAACCCCAGAAAAACATAAGCAATGCTTCAAAAAGGGGTTATGCTTTCATTGCCGACAGCCTGGACACAATGCAACCAAATGTGTCAAATTCCCAAGTCATCCAAACCCTAGGAATGTCTGACAAACTACCATTGAAGAAATCAAAGAATGCAACAATGACAACATGGAAGTCAACCATGTCTTGGGTTTTTAGAGAGGAGGTCCAACCCAACATGGGCCCCCTCCCCAACTAGATGTGCTCCTGTACTTACCTCTCAAAAAGATCAGAATGCTATTTATCTTCCCATTTCAATCCTGAGCACATCTCAAGACATTGGAACCTGAGCACTGGTAGATTCTGGTGCAACCATCTCTTGCATCAATTGGCATTTTGCCAAAAGATGGAAGCTCCCCCTTGAAAAACTCCCCACTCCAATCCCCATCAGAAATGTTGACCAAACCCAAAACTGAAATGGTGATATCAAATTCACCACCTCCATCCTGATATGCCTTAATAATATAATTCAAAGTATCTGCTTCCACGTAATGCACTGTGGAAGGGAAAACATAATCCTAGGACATCCCTGGTTGAAAGATACCAATCCTGCAATTGATTGGGTCAAAGGGACCATAACAATCCCAGAAGAACAAGACCAAACCAAGGAACTCTATGTTCCAAGGACCACCCTCCGGCCTATGAACCACACTCCACTCAACCTGGATCAAAAGGAAAGTCTCCTTTGCTGATACCTTGATCAAGAAGGACCTTCAGACTTCTGTGAACAAACCATGATGAATTGCATCACACATCAAGCCACCAGATTCGGATTTCAACACCCCTTTGGGGAAAACTATGTCCGAGCCTTCACCACAGCCACCAAACTTGCCATTGAAGCCAAAGAGTCTAAAGACATAGTTACCCTCCCACCAGCATACCATGAATTCAAGGAAGTATTTTCTGAAAACACTGCTCACTGCCTCCCCCCATCACAATCTTATGACCACAAGATAAATCTAGATGAAACTTTCATACCAAAAGTCTCCAAAATCTACCCCCTCACCCCTGAAGAATGAAAAGCCACAGATAGCTTCATTGATGAGAACCTCAAATCAGGCAAAATATGCCCATCCAATTCTCCACAAGCCTCCCTGTTCTTCTTTGTCAAAAAAAAGGATGGAGGACTACATCCCTGCCAAGACTATAGATATCTTAACGAGCATACTATCAAGGATGCATACCCTCTCCCCCTGATCTCTGACCTCATTGATAAACTCAAAGATGCTAAACTCTTTACCAAGTTTGACGTTCAATGGGGATACAATAATGTCCACATCAAAGATGGACACCAATGGAAGGCAGCCTTCATCACTCACTAGGGACTTTTCAAACCAACAGTAATGTTCTTCAGACAATCCAACTCTCCCCCCACATTTCAATGATTCATGAATGACTCTTTTCGAGATATGATTGCTGAGGGATGGTTAATCATCTATATGGATGATCTCCTCATCTTCTCCTCTGATCCAAAGACCCATGAGGAATACACCAAATGAGTCCTCCAATGAATGAAGGAACTCAACCTCCACCTCAAACTCGAAAAGTGCAAATTTGCTGCCTCGGAAGTTGAATATTTGGGCATGATAGTTAAACCAGGAACCCTTGCAATGGATCCTGTTAAATTGGATGGTATCCAGAAATGGCCTACACCTGCCAAAGTAAAGGATGTCCATTCATTTTTGGGATTCGCAAACTTCTACTGATGATTCATCCTGAATTACCAAACCTCACACAACCCCTCCTAGACCTAACCCAGAAAAATCACACCTGGGATTGGTCCTCTGAATGTAACACCACCTTCCAAGCACTAAAAACCAAGTTTTTAGAAAAACCCATCCTCCACTTTCCCGATCTCAGCAAACCCTTTGCTATTGCTACCGATGCCTCTAAGTTTGCCTCTGGAGGAATCCTCCTCCAAACTGATGAAAATGGGGATTGGAAACCCTGCTCTTATCTCTCCCAATCCTTCTCCCCCACCGAATGTAACTACAACATCTATGACTGTGAACTCCTGGCCATCATTTGAGCCCTAAAAATGTGGAAGCATTACCTCTGAGGTCACCCCACACCCATCCAGGTCTTCACTGACCATAAAAACCTGACTTATTTCAAACAACCACAAAACCTGAACTGAAGATAGGCAAGATGGCTTCTTGATCTCGCCGACTTCAATCTTTGGTTAATTCATGTAACAGGAAAAGACTTAGCTGGACCCGATGCACTCTCCTGCTGCCCTGATTTAGTCCCTGATGATGAACAAGACAATCATGACATAACACTCCTTCCCCCTTTCTTGTTCATCAACATGATTGACACGGCCCTGACCAACAAACTCCACTCCTCCTCTGCCACAGACCCCTTAGTCCTAGATTCCCTCCAAGCTTTGGATGGTGAAGTTCCATCCCAACTCTGATCTCACCTCTCCGATTGGAAATACGATGCCAGTATTCTTACATACCAAAACTGGGTCTATGTTCCAAACAACCTAGAACTTTGATGCTCTGTTGTGGCAAGGCACCATTCCCATGCTTCAGCTGGCCACCCTGGATACCTGAAAACATGCCAATTAGTGGCATCTGAATTCTGGTGGCCAGGCATGGCTACCTTCATTTGAAAATATGTTGAGGGTTGTATCCACTGCCAACACGCCAAAGCTGACACCCACCCTTCAGCACCCCCCCCACTCCCCATTCCCTCCAAATCCTCTCGACCATTCCAGCAAATCTCCTGTGACCTTATCACCGATCTCCCCATTTCCAATGGCTTTGACTCATTATTGGTTGTGGTCAACCACAGACTTACAAAGGGGGTAATTTTATGCCCAACTAAGAAAACCACTACAGCTGAGGGAATTGTCACACTCTTCCTCAACAAGGTCTGGAAATGGTTTGGTCTCTATGACAAAATTATCTCTGATCGAGGACTGCAATTCACCTCTGCCTTTGCCAGAGAATTGGAAAAACTCCTTGGTTATGATCTGTCCCTTAGCACTGCCTATCACCCACAAACTGATGGAGAAATGGAACAAGTCAATCAGGAAGTTGAAACATACCTACAGATCTTTTGTGGTAACAACCCAACAATCTGGGCAGAACATATTACCATGGCAGAATTCACATACAATCACCACCCCCATTCTGTCACCCAAAAGTCCCTGTTCTTCCTCATGATGGGCTATGAACCCTGCCCTCTTCCTATGGTTATCTCTGAATCATGGTTACCAGCACTGGAATTACATCTTAAGGAACTATCAGCTGCCCATGATGAAGCATTAGCTGCACATGATCTCGCATGACAGCTTATGAAATCAAGGTACCATGGAAAGTTTACTCCATTCACTAAAGGAGATAAGGTTTGGCTAAATGCCAAGAATCTTAAACAAAACATCACTGCCCCTAAGTTCTCAGCAAAATGAGAAGGACCTTTTACTGTCACCAAAGTCCTCTCCCTGGTTACATATCAGCTATGGCTTCCCTTGACCTGGAAAATTCACAATGTCTTCCATGCCTCACTGCTTTCAAGGTACCATGAGAACGAGATACACAGCCCCAACTTCCCAGCCCCTCCACTGGAATTGATTGGAGGGGAAGAGGAATATGAAATTGAACAAATCATCAAGCACCATGGCAACCATTCCCAGAGGCAGTACCTCATGCAGTGGAAGGGCTATCCACCAGAAGATGACTCCTGGCTTCCCAAAAAGGATCTCAAAAATGCACAGGATATCCTTGAAGGATATAAAAACCTCACTCGCAAAACATCACCTTCCTCACCCAAATCATCCAAATGCACTCATACCACTTCTTCCAAACCATAGTCACTATGTCTGCCACCTCCCCCATCTCCATCTCCTCCGGCTCTCCCACCCCACCCCCCATTAGTTCCCCATCCACATCCCCAGTTCTACCTCCCTCCACCTCGACAGCTATTGAGGAACAAATCCTCCAAATCACCCCCTGCATCCCTGACACTGTCCTCAATGACCTCACCACCAGCCCTGTTATCCAACAACCCACCCCCACTTCCCCCACTCCAGCTTCTCCTCCTGGCCTCCCCACCAGTCCCCCTTTCCCCCCTACTGTCCCAGTCCACATCCACTGCCTTCACCACCCAAACCACCACATCCTCTTTACCCACATCTTATCCTAGGAAGCCCCACACTCCACTCTAGAACAACATCCCACATACCAAATGTCCCCAGAAATCATTGTTGCCATCGCCACATTTGATGAAACCACCTCCCTCATCTGTAACCTAGCCATCACTTATAGGTCCTCCAACACCCCACTCTGGACCATAGTTGGACAATTACAAGAAAAAGCACTTGACAACTTATACCACCTTGGCCTTGGACACTTCATCAAACATGCCCTCCCCTACAGTACCATCACAGAAGTCATTACCACCATTGCCCTCAATCTCATAACCGAGGAATGGTGAGCCTACTTATACAGCTGACCAGCATTCACTCCCTGCACTCCCCCAGCCCTGGTAGATTTCCTAATCCCTGTCCACCCCTTTTGCCATCATTCCACAGAGAACCAGGAGAATGAACCCTCTGTTGCCACCAACTTCCACCCCTGTCACACCCCTGCCAGCCTACAAGCTGCAGCCACACTCATGGACTTATCCAGGTGCAACACCTCCACTAGGCTCCCCACCCCACACCCAAACACTGGCACTATCCTCTCAGATACAGGAGCCACCGCCAACTGGGATGAGGTACCTGTGCCCCCTCCCTCCAATCCCTCTCAATGCAACTGATGCTGCCACCATGGACATCAAACCCTTGATTGCAGACAACACTGCTGTGACCATTGTCGATGACAAGCCCCAGGACACACTTGTCGATCCTGTCCAAACTGACCTTGCCCCCACTGCACCAACAATTGGGGAACTGATCCCAACAATGTCCCCACTATCAACCACCATGGATGTGAAAAATGTGGTTCCCTCCATGGCCACAATTGGGGATGTACAGACTATTACCACAGATGGCAGGACACTTGGGGTGACAAAGATATTGTCTCCAATGAGGAGACCACCTTTGATTAAAGCAAATCCAGTGGCTTTGCCATACAAAGGGGGTAATGTTACAATTGGTGATAACCCCCTATCTTTTCTTTCTTCACTACATAACAACTTATCTCAATCTTCTTTTGATTCTCTTGCTATGCGATATGGTGACATTCATTTCCCTTCACATTCTAGACTTCACTGCATCTATTCATGCTTACTATCTATTTTTACTTAGAGATCCCTGATAGATTTCCTATGCATTTCCATCCACACAGCCCACACTATTTATTCTCTATTTTCCCATCATCATACATAGCCTCTGATCACAGCACCTTTGCATAGTGTTTGCATAGCATTATACTTAGTTTCTGCAGCCTTATGGCTATCCACTGACTTGTAGTGACTTAGTATGACTAGCACTACTTAGTATAAATACTGGCCACACATGTACAGTAAAAGCTAAGCAATTCCTACCTTAGGTTTTCGTCTTCACTCCCTTGTCCTCCTCTGAGTCCATTATAAGCTTAGCCTTAGTGCCTCCTCATCGTTGTCCTTAGTCCTTGTCCACCCAGAACCTCTGTGATCCTTCTGGAAGATCTTTGACGTCATCCAATGTAACCTTAAACCTTCATCCACTGGAACCCTTGACCTTCATCTCCGGAGTCCTTGACTTATGTCAGTATGTTACTCTTGACCCCTGTCCTTGATCTAGGTGACTACTGCTAGGTCTATGCTTGTTCCTACCCAGACCAAGTGTAACATAAAATAGAAATGGTACTACAGGAGTCCATGTGGCAGAGAAGTAAGAACTGATCAAAGAAGGTGACAGGAGATTCATGAAATATAGATTTTGAAAGTATTGGGCTGCATAGTGTACCTGCATCAGGGATCTGCAGTCTTGCACAACTCATACACCAGCTTTGCATGAGTAATGCAAACCTCTTATTACAATATGCTGTGCACTACAGTAAAACCTGTTATTACAGTTTTTTTCTTGCATCAAAACTACAGGGTGGGCTCACATTATTTACTTATGCCATACTGTAGATCATGTCTACAGGTACCTACCAATATACACATCTGGTTGTGCTAAAAGTTTCACTGAGGCTCAGCTGAGATTAGGTCATGAGGGGGTCAGTACGGGGTCTCTCAGTGTTACGTTTCATTTTTGTGTATGATAAACTGGCCTGACCTGGTATCTTTTTCTTCTTTAGAGTGCTCTAGAACATACAACATGTTCGCCACACATCATTCATTTCTGTTTTCTATTCTTGTTATCTTTGCTTCTGTCTCTTGTGGAATGTTCTATCTTTGTTTGCTTAGTAACAAACCTTCCATGGCATTCCATTAGTTTCCATTTCTTGCAGTACTTAAGCCATTGTTAT